>NW_004624761.1:21118701-21161405 GCF_000247695.1 Heterocephalus glaber
TCTAGATTTATTAATCATGTCTTGCACTAGGGGCACAATTTCTCCTGTTATCTGAGAAATTATTTCTGATTTCATTTTTTCCAGATCCCCTTTTGTGGCCAGTTCAGTGGGTCCTGGTGTTTGAGTATCAGAGTGTTCCATCTCATTTCCTTTTGGGGTTGCTGTAGGTGATCTGGAAGTCTGGTTTTGAGACTTATTTACTTATTTTCTCATTTCAACGGTGGGCGGGGGGGGCTGTTGATGCCTGCATGGATTACCTCCTCTAAACTGGGAGAGTTTGGACAGGGGCCCGGAGCAGTGGTAGAGATGGTGGCCCAAAAGCCCTTTCCTCTGGGCTGGGAGCAGTGGGAGGGATGGTGGCAAGGAAACCCCTTCCTCTTGGCCAGGAGCAGTGGGATGGTGGCTCAGAAGCCCCTCCCTCTGGGCCGGGAGCAGCAGGACTCAGTACTGTGGTCTGGTGGTCTGGTGTCCTCTGTGTCTTTGTAGTGTGGAACCAGGTGACTGTACAGAGGAGCGGGGTGGGGGGGGGAGCGGGCTGATTTGGAGTGTTCTGTGGGACTCAAGATCTCAGTAGGGCATCTGCAGACCTGCCTTTCTGCAGCCGGCCCATGTAGGCATTTTATGTAGGAAGAAATCAAGATAGACCTAGGTGCTTCAGTCTAAGCCCTTTCTCCTCAACATGAAGTGACAATAGACATCACATATCATTAGCAAGAAACCTACATTTGCCACTTTATGTTAGATTTAAACATGAATTTTCTCAGTATTTCCTCAATGTAGTCTTATGAAATAGATATTTTTATATCTATAAAATATATAGATATTTGTTGATGAGGAGATGGATAAGAGAAGAAATTAAGAATAGTGTCCTAGATAACATAGCAGGTCCAAGCTGAAATTTAATCTGCATTTGAGTGACTCTAAATTATTTTTCATTAAGTATATTAGTACATTTTAGGTATAAAATACAGTTACATTCACAGTTGGGATTTTGTACCTTTACATGATGCATCTGAGTTCTTATTTTTTCCCCATTTCCCTGCTCTCCCTTCACCCCTCCACCCTTCCCTGTTACAGAGACTATTTCCTTTTTTTCTTTTCTCATATTTTTTTCTTTTCCCTTCTTTCCTTTCCCCTACCCTTCCCACTTCCCCCACTCCTTTAGACCTTTTCTTCCTATGTCACATTATCAGTTATAACATTTGAACCTTATTTACACTTTGTTTTTCACATCAGAGAAACTGTTCAGTATTTACACATGTGTGTCATATTTATTTTACTTAAGAATATGGCCTCAATATGCATTCATTTAGCTATAAATGACTCTAGTTTCTCATTATTTATGGCTGAGTAGTACTTCATTTTATAGAAAAACCACATCTTCTTTATCCAGTCTCTAGTTGATGGGCACTTGGGCTGTTTCCAAGCTTTAGCTATGGGGTTGCTTTCCTCATTTTTAAAAGGGAGAATTATGCCTCTTCTTTTAAATTCCTGTTTGTTATTATATTTATACTGTGGTTTTAAAATCATTGAATCCAGTTATGAAAGAAGATACATATAAAGAATTTATATGTCAGAAATACCGAAAGCTTTCCATGGTTTTAAAGAACATGTTCAGTGTTTTAGGCCTTGTAATCAGAGAGTGCTATACCCTTAAAAGATATAAATAGAATACTCCATGGAATTTGGCCAAAATAATCTTTTAAAAGTTGACAATTCATGTACTCGTTAATATAGTCATGTAAAATTATTATTTAAGTGTGCTTTTCATTTCTAACCTATATAAGCCCCAACTTTCAATATACTAATATTTGTTTTATCCAGTGTCTCTAAAAGTCTCTAGTGAAATCATTCTCTCCCAAGTCATGTTTTATTCATAACTTCCTACCTTTTATAGGATTTGTATAATTACAAATGATTAATTGAGATATATTAACTAATTCTCATGTTTAATATAGAAAAAAGATATTATATTCTTATTTTTAACACTTTTCTTGATTTCTCATGATACCTTCTATTACCCCATGAGAACTAGCACTATTAGAAGAGTTTTCTTTAAGTAAAGATTTTAATGATTTTGTGAGAAGTGTTCCTCTCAAGTAAAGTGAACAAAGTACAGTTAATAAAACAAAATTAAACTTGGTACTTGGTATTTGGAAGTTTGGCTAGGCTCTTTCTAAAGCATTCAGCTTTATATGCATGTTTTTCTTGCAGAGAATATGATTCACATAAGTACTTCAGCAAACTGACTATTAGACATCTCAGATTTTAAGGTGATGTGACAGTGATTGGGGAATTACTTTATACTCAGTGATTGGAGAAGAAGTATATGTTTAAGATAACTTCTACAGACGAGCGCATTATTAATGGAAATGTTATGGTGCAGAGAACTGTTCTGATTTTCTTAGTCTGATGATGGCGATATTAGCTACATTCTCAAACCTGGAAGAAATTCAAAATTCGAAATGCTTCTACTTGAAACAATAATGTTTCCTTCTAAATTTATTGTGCACTTTGACCCTCAGAATATGTCTTTACATGAAAACAGTGTCTTTGAAAAAGCAATTAGATGTGCTCATAAAGTATAGGATGAATCCTACTCAAATTTCTGATGTCCTCCTTAAGGAGGAAAACAAGGACAGAGAGATCGGAAAATTTCATGTGGAAAAGGAGGCGGACTGGAGTATTGCTTTTCTACACCCAAGAACACCGAGGACTGCTGCTAGTCACTGGAACCTGGAGGAGGAGGCATGGAACAGACTGGCCCCACTGGCTCCAGAGGAAACCCATCTGCTGATATCTTGGTTTCACACTTTTGGACTTCAGAACTATGACAAAATATATTTTTGTTGTTTTAAGCACCAAATATATGGTGATTTCTTGCACTAGTGCTTGAAAACTAATACAATTCTAGAGAGAAGTAAACTTTTCTTTTAAAATGTCAGGTAATAAATATTTTAGGGTTTGTGTTCCACATAAAGTCTGTGCTGTATATTCTTCTTTATTTTGGTTTTACACACCTTTAAAAGTGTAAGACCCATTCTTAGTTCTGTGAGCATGAATAAATTAGCCCTGGGTCAGATTTGACCCAAGAGCCATAATCTGTCTTCATGGCCTTATTCTTTCATGTCATCGCTTTAGGGGAAAAAAGAGATTACATGATCAGGAATGTAACTACATCTTTGTATTGAGAGATGCATTATAAGTGTGTGAATATAAACAAGAGTACGTTTGGAAAACTGCTCTTGATATATATTTTGTTGGATCTTTCTTCTTTCTTCCATTCTTTCCTTTCTCACATTCATATTACATATTACTGAAATGTCTAGTCCAGAGTTCAAGCTCAAGAAATGGAAGCTATTGGTATTATTATCATGTCTATGTTTATTAGCATAAGGAATTTGTTCATAATGAGAGAAATCTGAATTATTAAAATGATCAGAATTATATCAGCTTCCCTTTTTTAATCTGTTAAATGTGTGTTTCTCTTCAGTGTTTTGTTAAAGAATTTAGATGCTAAGCATAATTAATAATAATTTGGAAGTTGTGGTTTTGGGGATGATTTTTTTGGCCTAATGAGATAAAATTAATTTAAGCAAAGCATTGACCTATTTACAAGGTATTATAGATGGCTGTGGATTATTTTTGCTATTGCTTTTTCAGTGTTTTTGTTTCATGAAGGAATTCATGTAGACATTAATACTGTCTTGAGGATCTAAATAATATATCTCATTATTCCCAAGTCAAAACATAGAAACAACTAAAAAGGCTAAAAGTTTGAAAAGGTGGTTCTCAAATACAAGAGCTTTGCTATAACTTGAAGAGAATATTAATGGCTTAATTGAAATTGGAAATAATATTGGAAATAACATTAATTTTTGGTTTTATATCTTTATAGAAACCTATGTAGCCTCTTTACACTCTCAATTCCTTGAAGATGATGGAACATAGGAGTGATATGGACTACACTTTCCATGGAGAGGTGTTTTATCAGGAGTAGAATAAATAAATTAATGTGAGGTCAACATTAATTTGTCATTCTTAAACTCTTATTGTCAAAATTATATTGTCAAGTACTGGGAAAGCCTTCCAAGAATAATTCCTCTCAGTTTTTAACAGTTTGAAAAGCAAACTATCACCAGAAAGTCCATGCAGAACTTTGCCTTATAATCTCGAACAGTATGATTACTGTTTAGAGCATTCATTCTGGATCTCTCTCTCCAGGACTCGTGGCCTTTTTTCCCCTGCTAATTGTATTTGGCCACTTTATCAAAATGGAATCCTTACAGAAAAAATTAAATGAGCTCTTACAAGATGCAAAAATTTCCACTTCTTTTGAAATTGAGATTTTATTTCAGAGTTTTCTTTCCATCATTTTATCCTTACCTCCTTCTTTGCTTCACTGGCTGCTTACTGGTGAAAGGATTACATTAATTGGATCAGTAAAACTACATTCCCTGTAGGAGATACAGAAAACCAAAGTTTACCTGCTTGTAGTGATAAATGTTTGAATTAACCATGTTTCCAAGATTCTTTTGAGATTTCTTTTCTAATAGATTTGATGTACACTGTAATGCTACTAAAACATGGGCAATACTTTCATAGTTAAACATAATTACACATTTATAAGTACATTGCATTTCAAAGTTTTTAGTAAAGTCTGTTTTTAATTAGTTTCAAAATTCTCCATGCAGAGATATTTCTGATACTAGTTAAAATGTGACAAATTGATCAAAGAAAAATCTTCTCTGTTTTTAATTAATACATTTATTTATATTCTACCTTGTTTTAAACATACTTGCAAATACACTGCAGATGACTTAATCTGTCTACTGTGGATTGCAGGAGTACACAAAATGATTACCAAGCCTTAAATACAAAGCTGATATAAAAACTTGAATAAAAATTTGAAACCAGGTTTGAAATATGGTTGTTAGATATGTTGCATTTGTTCAATTAATTGTTACAGAGGAAAATTCTGTGAGTAAAGTAGATTAGAAAGCACAAGCCAATATTTTTTTTCCTAGCAAATTTCTATAATGCATTCTGTATAAGAATACCTGGCTATTAAATTTCTCAAGAGAAAAATGACAGAAAAGATTTGGTAGGCAAATTTGAAATTCATTCTGTTCCTTTCTCAGCTCAGCTCTTCCCATAACTATAGAGAGATAAGACAAAAGAATTGTATTGTTCATATAAAAAAACTTGTAATACTCATGTATGCTGCTCAGGTGATGTAACTCCATCAGATGAGGGCTTCCAGATTCTCTTTGGGACATGATAATGAATGAAGCCTCAGAAAATCTTCCTATATATGGAAGAGAGTCTGTCAGAGCCAGGGACATAATTCCATAGTAAATATGAATGTATTCATTTAACATAAGGAAAATAAGTGTGCTCAGTATCATTCTTAAATTCTCTTATCATGTTTGCATGTCACAATACACATTTTTGCAATTCTGCAGTGTTGTCATAGTTTTTAATCTACATGATCATTTCTTCGCTTGAATACGTTATTTTTCTTTTCATTTCTTTGAACTTTTTTCTGTAGAGATTTTGTGAGGTTTTCAAAATTTATACAAAATACTCAACAAACCCTTACATGTAGACAAAGAAATTTTGTCCATCATCATGGCTGTATTGTTGAGACGTTTTCAAAATCAGAGAACTCTGAGACAAACATATGCAAGCGACCAGTTGTGAGTACATAGCCTAAAGAACACAGAAATTCTGAGAAGAATATAAATAAACACAATTTTTCCTTTTTACAGGTGAAACCCTTTGCCAAAAATAGATGGTAGAGGATGATCTTGTAGCCATTGAGAAGTAGACAAGATGGTTCAAAATGAAACCTGGCAGGGTAACTTTCCTCCCTATCTGGGTAACCAAGAATGATGTGGCAAAGAAAACCAGAACAACAATAAAAAATAAAAGAGTTTGAAGATAAACAGATATAGGACAAAAATATGACAGGAATATTTAGCTATAGGCTTTGCACAAGTCAGCTAAACACTTAAAACAACTAAGGTCATAACTTTAATAAACTCTATACATATAATGTTCTCTTATAGGATATGTTTAAGGATTAAAGATTACTATCAAATTGTTCTCATAAAGAAATGTAAGGGACAGACCAAGGGCCTTTTTAGAGGATAGAAAATGCAGGCTCTGTGTGGCTATGAGCAGCAAGCAGTTTTCAACCAGCTGTGTGGTCTGATGCTGACAGTCTGTAGTTTTTACACTTCCCTCTGTGCAGGCAACACTGCCCCCCAGTGCAGGTGGACATGCCCACCCAAATTCCGCTATAAGCCCACAAGACCAAAGCCCTAGCACCAAGCCCAATATCCAATCAGTCAAGTGTCAACCCTCAAGGGGGTGGAGACAGGACCCCTACCCCATGAAGCAGGACAGCTGCCCCAGATTCAGTGGTGTCTCAGCTCTGAACACCCTTACTTCTTTCTGGGAGTGGCTTTGAACCACTTCCTGCAGCACCTAGAAAAAAATTACTTTCACTTTGCACTGATCTTCTCTGACTCCTCTTTCTCTTTCTACTTCAGAGACAAGCCTGGCAAGGCTGAGTCTGGGGCCCCCCTAGACTCCAGACCCACTGGACATAAAAGAATTTACTTAGTACATGATACCTATTAAATTAATTGTTATAATTACTGTAGAACTAGTCTAATTGTACCAACTCACAATTAACTATACATTTATACCTTCAGAAAGCTTCTATTTTCTTGGTGCACAAAATTAGAGCCAAATTCTGGAAATATATGTGACACAGGTCAAATAAGTTCTATGTTCAAATAATGTCTTTTGTGATTTTCCCTCAAAAATAAAAGTATCAAGTCAAATAGAACCAAAACATTCAGAGTGCTGTGCAGAGTTACTTTTTGTTCTAGATATTTTTGATGAAGGTGTTTAAATATCAGACAGTATCATCGGTTAAAAGTGCTCTTAGATTTTTCTAAGGTGTACATTATGTGGAGAAAGCCCCAACATTTTATTCCAAGCAAAAAACATAGTAACTGCAAACCTGAAGAGACTGATTGTGAGTGCTGCTCATTTCTGGTCAGATTTAGAAGATAAATGGTGGCTTGGGTGAATCCCACTTTTTGGTGATGAATTTAAAGACATGAAGCTAATAAATCATGAAAAGTGAGAATGATATTATAATGTCAATTTAAAGTCAGAAATCCTAGCACAGGAAAAGGATAACATTTATCTTAGGTGAAACACAGCAAACCCTAAATTCTGCTTACCACTATTAGCTTGTGCAGAAAGATGCATACACCCTTTCTTCATTTTTATGTATTTGATAAATGCCATGTGCTAGATTTTCCCCACGTCACCTTTTTCACCCAGATTCTGTTAGGATTTTCTAGATTTTATACATGGAATTCTGAGACATGTTTTTCTCAGATTCCAGAGTTAGAGTTTTGTGCCACAGTGAATTCAGGTAGATGCACATCATAGTATCCAGTCTTCTATGAACGTCTGTTCTCTGCCTGGTGAATCAGACAAGGATTCATGCTCAAGGATCACAGGACTCCTGTAAACTGGAAGGATGAGAGGAGATCGGAAGTTGGGGCCAGCACAGAGAAATATCAATTAAAGGTAAAAAAATGGATTACTCCGACTGATAGAAATCAGTCATCTGATTTCTACTTTTCACAAACTAAAAGAACATCATGTTTCAGCCACTGAGGAAAGGTCTGTAAACACTGTTGGATTAGCAGCATATTACCATCTGAAATGAATAATGACCACTTTTTAGAAGCCAGGAAGATTTAGATACATGGCTTCCATGTTTCCATCCTTTTGAATGTCACTCACCAAAAGGGCTGGCAAACTGTGACCCCAGACAAAATCTGTCCTACCATCTCCTTTTCATAAATCAAATTTTATTAGAATACTCAGGTTATTTGAAAGGTCACCAAATAACCCCATCTATCTTGCCTCTTTGCTGATCAAAATTGCCTTCTATGTCATTATAGATAACAAAAGATATCGAGGCTCTGCCATGCTCATAATAAATACAATACAAAACAGAGTAAACATAAAACATAGTGTTTGATTTATATTCTGTGAGTGTGTATGGCTCTTGTTAAAAATCAAAGTCAAATTCTTATAAACCTCTCATAAAATACGGCCTAGTTCACTTAAATAATTGCATTTTACAATTGGTGTTTCTATTTGACCTCTGGGCCAAGCTAAAAGTGACTCACAGGTCATTACAAATAAAACTTTGTAAACTAAGGGCAAGTCTGAGAAAGAAAGTCATCCATCTCCTTCAGTCCAAAAACCAATGTAACACAGAGTTGTCTTGAACTAAGCCTAGAATGTAACAAATTTTTATTTGTAGTCATAACAATTTAAAAGTTGGTAAGAGTGTGGGTAGATTTCCAGAAATATCCCTGCCTAGATAGCATTTCTGATATAATATGGAACTCCTAGATATTACACTTTTTTTTAACTCTTTCGGTCCCCACATGGTCTCTGTGTAACAGGGCACACAACATTTTACTTTCATGAGACCAACAAGCTAAGTACCATTGTACCTTGAAATATCATTTCGATGACTATGGGAGATGTTCAGGGAGAATTCAGCTAGTCATCATTTTATATTCACTCTGCAGATGAGAACGTAAAAATAAGGAAACTACAAGATCCTGCCCATCTTCAGGAATAAGAGCTGGCAGCTTTTGCTACTGCTTTAACAAGAAAAAAGGAAAACATACGCACAATTAAGTTTACTTACAGAATTGATTGGGCCTATTCGTATGAATGTGTCATTGTCAGAATTTCATAATCTCCTTAAAATTCCCATTGTGGCAGCCATGGAGATGCACCACTTAGATCTCCAAGAACTCACTATTTAGTGAAAGGAGCAAAGTTAGCTGGCAGACTCCAGCTCTGAATGTACACACACCAAATCATCTCAGCTTGCAAGCTGTAGTACATTCCTCTCTGGAAGACCCTAACCAATTATTGAGCAGAAAGAGACACTGAAATAGAGCAACTTTCCTCCATATTCGTATATTTTAGACAGTAATTTTTGTTTCAGAGCTCCTTGCTTACTAAAAATTCTAACATATTTTCATTGTTGTTTGATACTGTTTCAAATACCAACTCGCAAATAAAATTCTTGCATTGCTAATTATTCCTCAGCATGTACTTCTCAGATTACCTGATGGAAATGCTGGTATTTAAGGAGATATTCATATGATTCTCAAATAAATAGTCCCTAGCCACACAAATTGATTTCACTTAGATATTAACAATGGATATTAACATTATAGAATAGTTTGGGCAATTGTGGTTAACTTTGTTTCAAAAGCATTCCTGCTATTATTTAAAAGTATAACAATTTTTTTCCAAAATTATCCTTTAAATAATTTAATTGATCCTAGTGTTCTGCAGATTTTGATATATTTAATATGACACTCCTATAAAAATGTTTTAATATTAGAAGGAGAAAATACTCTCTTCAGTCCTTTTTAAAGGCAGATTCTGAACCAAGGAACAAGGTTCCCAAATTTTACTTCTTACAGAGAGTTAATCCAATTGGTCATATTCAATAACAATCAGTTGGCTCTTTTACTGGAAACTAGGATCTCTCACAAATCAAAGGTTGCAGGCATAAATGGTCCTTTCTCTTCTATCCAATCTCTGGCTTACCCACCACACTCTATTCTCCAACTATGTAACTGCTGAGACTGTGAAAGTATACCTAATGAGGTTTATCATTTGAGAAGTTTAATTATACCTATTCTGGGCCTTAAGATTTGAAACTCAGCAGTATTTTCTGAGACTTATATTACAGCTTTAGTGAATAGGTTCTGAAGATGAATACTAAATGTAGAAGTCTTAGATATTCTCTAGAACATTAATATCTGAAGTTGTGTACCAAATATGCTATCCCGAGGAAACTCTTACAAGTCTCAGAGATGGAGTGAAAAATGACAATGACTCCATGATTTTCCTACCTTTAGATTGTATCAGTTAAAAATACTTGTGTTTCTGTATATTTGTGGATATATACCCCAGTTTGCCTGCTGTGAGTATCACATGCATATACAATAACTTTCCCATTTAGAGAATGAAAGAATCCTATGGCAATCCAATATGTATTCTAAGATTTCTATTGAGGCATGTAAAGGTCATTTTATATAGCTATTAAACTCATAATATGTCATATCAAATTAAGAGCAGAAGTCAGAAAATCAGAATAATTTTGTAACTCTACCTTTTATTGCCTATGAGAACTTGAGCTAGTGATTAACTTCTCCAAAGCTCATTGCATTCACTTGTAAAACTGGGAATAAAAATACTATTTTCTACCACAGTATTGATAAAAAGCAGACTGAAAAATATATTTCTTTGCATATGAAGAAACAATGTGCAATTAAAGTGGAAAACATCAGGGTAAACTGTAAACCAAGGTAAGAAAGGAAATTAGTTTTTGTTCAAGTTCACAGAGATTACTGTGCACAATCTATTTATATTCTGGTAGTCGACAATTTCTCAGTTTGCTTACCTGTTGTGGTAAACTTTCTCAAAAGGTCCTATTATCTCTAGTCCTTGATAGAGAATCTTGGTTCTATTCAACAGATCATAAAGAAGGAATGGAATGTCACTCTTTTGACAAAGTTACATCATACAGAACAGGTAATGAGATGTTACTCCCTTTAACACTTTGTGTTGCATAAAACACCTTTTTAGTAGTCTAGAGTAAGAGACTATCTAGTGGCCTCAAAGAAACAAACTGCCCTGATGTGAACTACCTATGAGGAGCGTCACATGGCAAGACTGAAAGGGGACTTCTAGGAGACAAGGGCCTCAGTTTTGCAACTACAACCTGCTGAATTTTGCCAACAAGCACAATGTTTTTTGGAACAGAACACAGAAATGTTATGGCTTGAATATCTGTCCCCTTAATAACACATGTTGAGGTTTAATTGTCACAGTAACTGTATTAAAAGGTGGGGCCTTTATGAGATAATTTGGAGTAGATGAAATTATAAGTATTGGAGCTCCAGCATGGCATTGGTGGCTTTGTAGGGCAATAAACCTGAGCTAGCATGCTTGTTATGCCTGGCTGTGTGATGTCTTCCATGCCATGATGTGGCTTTCACCTGTTGCTGGTCCCATATTCTTGAATTTCTCCTCCAGCAGAACTGTGAGCTAAACCTCTGTTCATATTAAATTACATAGACATAGCAACAAAAAGCGTACTAACCTTAGATACAATCACAGCTCCATCTGATATCTTAATTGTAGCCTGTGAAACTCTGAACATATGATCCAGCTAAACCATCTTTAGTCTACTTGATGCATAAAACTGTGAGAAAATAAATGCATGTTTGCCCTTTTAAAGCATGAAATTTGTGGTAAATTGTTTTGTAGTCATAGAAACTAGCAAACCAGGTTACAGGTCTTTCCTTTCACTTCCAAACTGAACTGATTTTCAAGAGCTAATCTCTAATCTGATTTATGAATTAATAATTCAATATTTTTATTTTTAGTTAATATACATGAATGGAAATTATGTATATACAATAAGTGCTTTTACTACATTGAAAAAGATAAGGAAGGTAGGAAGAAAATAAGGAAGGAAGGGAGAAAAGGGATTAGCAAATTAAATAATGTACAGTCAACTCTTCATATCTAGTGATCAAAAAATGCAGACCAAAAATATTTGGAGAAAATATTGTACTGAACACATACTGACTTTTTTCTTGTCATTATTCCCTAAACAATACAATAGGACAATGACTATCATGCTATTTAGAATACATTATTTTTGTAAGTAAGTTAGAGATAATTAAAGGTTTTAGGAGGATAAATATGTATTATATGCAAATGCTGTGTCATTTTATGCAGTAGACTTGAGCACTTGTGAGGTTTAGCATCCATGAAAGGGCAGATTCAGTGGCTTATCCCCCTTGGATACTGAGGGACAATTTTATAGAAAAACATAATAGACATATAACAATGATAGCTTTTAAATTTTATTTTGTACATTTATAGGATTTTATGCTCTTATAGTCTTTTTAACAATAGCATCTAAGAGACAAGTTGTAACTACATTAGCTACCTGTTTTAGTTTAAGGTGCTAAAATCCAAGCAAAATGATAATGACTAGTGCATAAAACATAAAAAACATACATCTCACTCTGCATATATAAGGAAACCAATGTGAGTAATTGCTCATTGTGATTGTTTAATGACTTATATATATTATATAAACATATATATGTTTAATACATATATATATATATATGATACACCATGTACCTCGAACAAAACAATGAAATCTACAGAGGTCTGTACATTTTCTGTCTCACTCATTGGGCTAAAAGGTAAATGCATTAGAAAGCTAAAACATTTCAGGAAGTTCACTTGTGCTTACTGAATTGTGACACTTTTAGAAAGCAACTAGACTTCAAATGGCAGGATGGAATAAAAGTTCTTGTGAACACAGAGAAGTAATTCCTGACATGACAGCACTCTATAAATGTAAGTCAGCTTGAGAGATAGGCTGTGGTTTTAAGAAAGTTTCTACTCCAAACCCAATGAACTTCTTACAACATTTTATATTAGTTGCAAGACTGGAAGTAGCAAAGCACTTAAGTGTGTCAACTCTTTTTATCTCTAGCATGTCTACCTTGTATATAATGCAAACCTATTCACCAGCTTTTATCTAATTTACTTGCTAGCATCTTTAAATATCCTTACTATATAAAAAGTCAGGAGTTTTAGCAAGTAAATTTATATGAATCTATTTTTTGCTATTTAGTCTGGGAAGAGAATATTTTTAAATGTGAATGAGACATTGGCTTCTGACAGGTAAATACAGATATTTCCTTTATAGGATTTCAGTTCCCAGATTTCATTGGCTATTTTTTTATGTTCCTTCTTTGCTAAATTTTAAATCTAAGCTATGGGGAAATGATATTTGTCACTGCACAAATTATAGGAATCATTTAATTGGATCTTGGGCAACAGTTGATGAGTGCAAATTATATTACAAACAGTAGAGGAGCAAATGACAAGAAAAATATGCAGGTCATTCACGATGTTCCTGACTGATTTTGAACACATGAGAAATGACATGAGCAATTCTTTCTACCTCTGAAAAATCAGTGAGATAAGGGCATTTCTTTATGACATAAAAGTAGAGAATAATGCATAAACAACTAATGTAAGAGGCTGATATAAGAAACCTAATGTAATTATGGTGGTCATGATGATCAATCCTCTCTTCAAGAGAATCTGCTGTAAAAGAGTGATTCTGGATGACAAATTGCAGCTGGACTATGTTAGTCACAGTTTTCATTACTGCAATAAAATACTTGAGATCATCAACTTGAATGAAGTACATATTTACATAGCTCACTCTTTTGAATCTTTCAGTCCATGACACTTTCTCAGAGCTGTTTATTTCTCCTTTTTTCTTTCTTTTATGTAAGTAGGCTCTGTATGAGACTTGTGTGAGCACAATACTGATTTATGGTACAGTCCTGAAGCTGTACTTTTCAATGATTTTATAAAATGAACCCATAATAACAGTACAGTTAGTATTCTGGATAAAGACATTGTGACTGCTTTCATTTGTTTAGCTTGTTTTTTTTAAACAAGAAATTCTTGTGTATCTTTAGTGGTAGAGTGTTACTCTATGTGACACTGCACAAGAGTTAGGGGCCTTAGGAATAAGTGTGGTGGATACATGATAGTCCAATCAGAAATTAATATCGTGGCCGGGGATTTAGCTCAGTGGTTTCGTTGCCTGCTGGGCAAGCACAAGGACCCGAGTTTGATCCCTGGTACCAAAAAAAAAAAAGAAACTAATATGGAATACTCTCTCCAACACTGGCAGTTCCTTGTACAGCATTATAGGCATCCCTGAAACAGATAGTTCCTTATGACACAATGAAGGTGGGTCATTCCTGTTATATGTGTATGAGACGTAAGAGAAAAATATGGTGAATGCATAGTTTTAGAAAAAAACCTATTACAACAAAAGACACATCACCATGAAACCCCCTCAGTACACTTTTCCTCACTTCTAACATAACTAATCCTGGCAGTCTTGTCACTAGCAAAAGCAGTTCTACAATTCCTTTTTCATGTCTTTTGTTATTCTGTCATGGCAGCCTTAATATCTTGAATGGACTCAAAACCTTTACTTTTTTATGGTCATTTTGACTTTGGGGAAAAGCAGGAAGTCACACAATGCCAGATTCAGTGAATAGGGTGGATGAGGATACACATCATCCTGCCTTTTGTAAGCCTGCTTTTTCACTGGATGGGATTTGGCAGCAGCATTCATCATATTGTATTTTAAAACACCTTGGAAAGAGTCTCACAAAAGAAAATTTCCAAAACTGCTTAAGAAAATGGAAAGAATACTGGGATAAGTGTAATCAAAGTGAGGGGCAGTACTTTAATGACAGTGTGTCTTTCATTGTAATAAAGTTTAAAAATTTTAAATGTTCACCCTATCTTTAGATCACGTCTCATGTCTTCCAGATTTTGCTGTATCACACTCATAGGACTTTCTGCAAATTGATATAACTGGCATTCTATGGTGTTCTGAGGTTTCTTTTCAGTTAAAATCAAGTGTCATTTGTACTTGAACAGTCATTACTTTCTATAGCTTTGTTAAACATCATCCCAAAGAATATTGTACAGATGGTGTCTTTAGCATGAATACTAAGCTAAATCATAGTGGTTTCAGTTGCACTTTCCCTATCAGCATTTGCATCATAAATATCATAAATGTAGAGCTTATATATAACACAATGGAGAAAGTGAAAAAACTGATGCTTGCATTCTACAATATGACAAATTCAACAACTTCATTTGCATTACTTTAGATTTAGATAAATGAATTTTGATGCTCTCAGAATATAAATCTCTTTATTTCTTATATTTGTAAGATTGAAACTGGTATCTTATTTGTGAATAGGAAATTATGCTAATATGAGATTAAGTGATTACTTGTTAACTTGCTAGAGTTAAAAAAAAATTCTTTGTGTATCGCATGTAAGCATGTGTCTCCAGGTGTCTAGAAAACGCCTCAGGTTTTTAACTCAAAGGGAGTAGCTGTACACAGTGTAGTAACCAAACAACTCATGGTAGGGCTATGGCTATGGGGAGTTGCTTTCTCATAAATAATAGCTCAGTGATGTAAGTCTTGGATGGTTCCATTTCAGGGTATTGAATGACTGATGGTCATAACTTTCACATCATATCATGTTCATAAAAATCTGTGTTTTGTACTACAAAATTGGATTACTATTTGAGAATACATGTTCTTACTATATATCTTAATTGTCAGAAATAAGAATGAAAGTTGTCTTTATTATCATAACTATACTATTTGTTTCAAAATCTGGTGGAGTAGATAAGACTATAGACCAATAAATAATTGAATGTTTTATAAAATTATGAAAAGTTAATTTATTTAAATAATGGACTGCTACAACAATAGAATATTTACCTGGCCATTTGTCTGTCTATCAAATAACTATTTGTTAATGTTCAAATAATTGCCTCTCTGTATCCTCCACTCTGCAATGTCACTTACTTAACCAGTTCCAATTAGAGACCTATAAGGAACAAATTCATCTTACATCATGGGACCAGACAACAAAATCATTTTCTAGTTATCTGCCCCCACCACCTCTTTCTAAAATACAACAAAGACTCTGTCCAGGTGGTGCTTTTTCCTACAGCAATGGAGAATAACTCAGCTTTGTAGGCTCAATGGGTTATTCTGGCACTGGGGAGTTGTCTATCAAGATATCACTCTCACATTTTGATAATATAGATACTCCTGAGCTTATCATGAGATATCTCCATAAATCCATTGTAAGTTTAAAATAGCAGAAGTCAAACATGAACTTAACACATGTAACCTCTCTTACACAATATCTTAGCACTTTGGTATATGGTTGTCTACCCCCATGACCATTTGGATGATTATGATCTACAGCTTGCTGCTGTACTTTACCAGCATCACAAGAGAGTACAGTAATGTATTATATATTACTAGCCCATGAAAAGTCAAAAATCAAAATTGAAGGTATAGTTTCTACTGAATGTATGTTGCAATGTAAAGTTGAAGAATCTTAAGTCGAAACATTGTAAATAGGGGACCATCTACACTGAAACATTCACAATGTACTTATACATGTATCATCTTTGTAAATTTTATGTTAGTTTTATGTATTCATATTCACATTTTAAAGTGGAGACACTGGGACATGTAGGAGAATAGGAGTTGTCCAAGGTCACACAGAAAGAGATAGAAGTACGCACATTAATCCTAAGTTTTTTGAATAATTCTCTACCTTATATTTTTGCATTTTGTAAAGGATACATAAATTTGAAAGCCCAGAGCAAAATGAAAACACAGCCCTCTTTGTTCAAAAGACAGAAAAAAGTATTTTTAAAGGTATAAAAATATAATAATTTTATTTTTAAAATATTGGTGTAAGACACAATGGGATAATAGCAGTATAGTACATACGGAACAAGGAAATTATAAGTTAAGGAAGTATTATTTTTCATGTAATAATTTTTAAGAATACAATGCACAATAGTATTTATTGTGTTGTCTTGACTGATACCTGTATTTTGGGCTTTGGATTTCTAAAAATTATTACAACATTGAAATTTATAATTTTAGAAACTACATTTTTTTACAGAAAAATTGATAGCAACATCAGTTTCTCTGAGTACATGTGAGATTACAAATAATTTTTTCTAAATTTTTAATTTTGGAAAGAAACTTTTGGTTGGTGAAAATGTTATTGGAACAGAAAAGAGGATTGTGTCCATAGTAAAAATATTGAGATAAATTCCTGATAATTATTTTGAAATACAAACATTTAAAACAGCTAAAACTGATTATTCTTATAGAATAATTTCTCTTAAAAGATTTCTACCCCTTTAAACATGTAAATTTTGTGTAATTCCGAGTTTAATTTAAAATACACATTTCTACAACAGAATCTACTGTCTCCTCTGTCATTTTCTGTATTTTGTGGAGGTCATACAAGAAACTGAAAGTAAATTTACAATTTGGAAACAATTCAAAATGCCTGTTTATATATTTATTGATGTATCTTCAATTACAAGGAAAGATAATGGTTTTAAAACTGTCTACATTCTCAGTAATTGGTTTATTGAAAGCTTCTTTGAAAATAGTGTCCTTTTCTAGAAAAATTGGAAATCTTTAAATTTAAAAACTCATTCTAAGGCTGTGGATGTTTGTTCTGCAATGTTGTAGCACTTTTAAAACCAGGAAGTCTAAATTATTTGAAGAATTCTGATGACTACCTGATATGCCTTATTGCAACAGATATGTCTATGCTTTGATTTTTAAAACATTTTCACTGACAAAATTTACCATCTGAAGATCAGTGTCCCTGGCCCAGCCCTCAGGTGGGGAATTAGTACTTGTGCAGATGCCCCAGACATGTGGGCAAGCTGGCCTCCTACCACAGACCCTAAGGTGTCCCGGATACCTCCATGCAGAGTTCCTATGGTCTTTATCCTAATTGTATTGTTAACTTTGCTACCTTTGTTGTTGTTGCCTCTGCCAATGGTGGGTGAGCTGCGGCAGACAATGTAAATGCTTTAGTCTACCCTCATGTTGCAATCTGGGTTGCATCTACTGCTCACAGTCCTGCTCCACTATTTATGAGACTTAATTTATTAACTCTAGGCTCAGAAATCAAATTATCAAGAAGTTCAAATATGATCTTGGTAGTACACTGTTACAAGCACCAAGCTCTTTTGAGAAAAGGGTTCTACACATTGCTCAGGTCACACCTGTGTCCCTGGTTCTGTTGTATGAGAACAAATTGATGTTAATAAACCATGTAAATATTTAAAAAACAAAGTTCAAGCCAACAACCTTTTACCTAAAACATGAGATATCTAATGAGTTTTATATCACTAAAATTTTGAAAAACATCAAAGACAAGTAAATTTTGTCGTTTTTCTGCATGGTTCCATCATTTGTTGACTGGCCAGTGATATTTGGATTAATAAAAACATAATAATTCAAAGATAGTTATGTAATGTATTTAGGCCATAATTTGTTTTACTTCATCTCAAGAGATATGTAATTTTTTATAATAAAGATTTTCACATGATCTTTATTCTATTGGCAATAATGTCATAGCACATTAATATATAGTATGCAACTTTTAAAAGGATACACAATTTGAATATACTTGCATCCAATCTTAAAATTAAAAGTATAAGTGAAAAAGATTATCATTATCTATCATTATATAACAGCAATTTTTCTTTTAAATACTTCAAAGTATATATTTAAATATGTATTCTACTAGTACTCATTATAGTTCTTAAAATTTTAGCTAAAATATTTAGGGAACAGATAGATGGGATACAAATAGGAAAATAAGAATTCAAAGTATCTTCTTTGTAAATGATATGATCTTATACTTAGAAAATTCTAAATATTCTACTAAAAAATGTTCAATGCTAATAAATGAATTTAGCAGAGTAGCAGGATATAAAATCATAAAAATTCAACAGTTTACCAATAATGCAGTAGCTGAGTATGAAATTAGAAAAACAATTTTTTCCACAATAGCTTCAAATAAAATAAAATACCTAGGTACTAATATAGCCAAGGAGGTGAAAGATTTTAGAACACTGAAGGAAAAAAATAGAAGTATCCATCAGAAGATGGAAAGACCACCTATGTTCATAATTGGCAAACCAATGTTGTCAAAATGGCCATAGTACCAAAAGCAACAGAATCAGTGCAATTCCCACCAAAATACCAATGACATTTCTCACAAAACAAGAAAAACAATCATAAAATTCATATAAAAACATAACTCAGAATAGCCATAGCAATCCTAAATCAAAAGAACAAAGCTGGAGGCATCATAACACCCAATTTCAAATTATACTACAAAATCATACTAATAAAGACAGCTTAAAAATGGCACAAAAATAGACAAGTAGATCAGTAGAACAGAATACAGGACACAGAAACAAACCCATCAACTTCAGTTGTCTGATTCTAAAAAAAGGATCCAAAAACATGTTGAAGAAAAGACAGCCTCTGTAATAAGTGCTCCTGGGATAACTGGATATCCACTTGTATTGAAACTAGATCCCTAGCTCTTATCTCCCACAAATACCAACTTAAAATGGATTAAATACTTGGGTATTAGACCTGAAATTTTAAAAACGTTAAAAAAATACATAAAAGGACAAGAGTTAGATCCCCGTACCAAAAAAAAAAATAAATAAAAATAAAAATAAAATAAGGTACATAAGAGAAACACTTGAAGCCTGAACAGGACTCCAATAGTCCAATAGCACAGGAAGTAATAACAAGAATCAGCAAATAAGACTACATGAACTCAAAAAGTAGCCTCACAGCTAGAAAAACAAGTAACATAGTGAAAAGACACCGCATGGAATTGGAAAAAATGTTTACCAGTTATTCTTCTAATAGAGGATTAATATCTAGACTGTAATTATATATAGGACACAAAAAATCCAAAAAACCAAACAGCTCAATCAATAAATCGGTGAATGAATTGAACAGACTTTTCTGAATAGAAATACAACTGACCAGAGATTCAAAGGCCAAGTTAAGAGTCAACTAGTTGTTGTAATTAAAATCAGCAGTAGATAAGTGTTGAAGTACGCAGAACAAACGTTCACATTTTTCAGAAGTTAAAGAGCCAGATGAAAAAATAAAAATTGATTTCTTTGTCTTTCAGTGCTGTAAAAAAAAAAAAGAAAGAAATACAACTGACCAATAAGTTTAAGAAAAAAATGTTCAAGGGCCGGGGATTTAGCTCAGTGGTTTCGCCGCCTGCTATGCAAGCGCAAGGACCTGAGTTCAATCCCCGGTACCCAAAAAAAAAAAAGAAAAAAGAAAAAAATGTTCAATATCTTTGGCCATTAAGTAAATGCAAATTAAAACTGCATTGAAAGACCATCTCACACCAGTGGGAATGGCTATCAAGAACAGGAAAAATAACAAATGCTGTCAAGGATGCAGGGAAAAGGAATACTTCTATGTGGCTGATGGAAATGTAAATTAGTACAGCTTGTCTGGAAACCAGAATAGAGATTCCTCTAAAAACTAAAAATAGAACTACTATTTGATCTATCTACACCACTCCTTGGTATATTCAAAACAATTAAAGTCATTTTACTATAGGGCAACCTGCATACTCTTGTTTATTGCAGCGCAAATCACAATAGCCAAGATATAGAACAAGCCTACTAGATTTCTATCAACAGATGAATGGATAAAGACAATGTGATATATATAATTCGACCATTAGGAGAAAGAAATTCTGTCCTTTGCAAGAAAATGGATGGACCTGGAGACCATTTTGTTCTGCAAAATAAGCCTCATTTAGACAAATATCATAGGTTCTCCCTAATGTGTGGAATCTAAAAATGAAAATAGAAGGCAGGCTATTATTAGACAAGTAAAAAGAATATGAGGGAGGGAGAAATGGTGTAATGTCAATGCGGCATAGATATAAACAAAATGTATTGTATGCATTGACCTCTCTCCACAGTGTAAAAGTAGGAGGGAGGAGAGGGGAGGAAAAGGCAATAGTGGGTGGTAACAGTGACCAAGCTACGCTATGTACATGTAACCATCTGACAAGATGAAAGTTATTAACCTGTATAGCCAATAAATAGAGTTAAAATATGCATAGTAAACAAAAATATGTGTTGTAATTAAGAAATTAAAATCTAAATGTAAGTTATTTAAATAACATTTTGTGTTTTGAAAATTTTAATTCTTCTGCAATGTTTTATTGAAATGAAATCTCACATTCAATATTTATTTGCTTTGCATATAAAAGATAGATTCCACATTATGTAAATATTTCTCTATACATATATTAGTAAAGTTAAGAAGAACATTAATGTTCTCATACATTATTCCTTTGCTTCATGTGCAACTTTTAGTATTATCTCACTAAAGTTAGAATATAGCTTGGATAATAAATGGAAATGTGAAGAAAAGCAAAAAAAGTGGATATATAGGAGTACTGGAAAAATAATACATTGTGCAAGAGTATGGTGGCTACATTATTTCTTGAAAGGAGAATTTGACATCTTGTTAATATATTTGTCTTGTCTCCGACCAAGGCCTGGTTTGTACACACCAATCCAGCACTTGCAGTCAGTGTCAGTCTCAGACAATGGTAAGCATGTTCCAAAACCCTAGCATCTGGGTACCTCTGTCTTGTGTTTTTTGGTTGTAGGAAAGGACATATGGAGCAAGTGTTTTCTTGGGCAGAATAGGTTTCCTTATATTGCAGATTTTTAGAAACCTGGCTCCCAAGTGACAGGCATGCACATGTAGTCTTTCTAAAAGTTAATTTTTGTATATTTATGACTTGCAAGGTCATTTCTGAAGATCTAGTTAGCTGGTCCTGGCAGCCCTCACAAGACTCTTCTTGAGTCTACAATAACCAATAAGAATGGCAGGACTCTCCAAGATTATTTTTAGTGTAAGTTAATTCCACTAAAACACTTAATAGTCTTTGGTATGTAAAGTTATCCACAGCAAGAGAAGGTGTAAAGGTTACTATTCCAAGGATTTGTTCTCAGTGTACACTTTTTCAAGGGACATGATTGTAAAGACCATTTTAGTAGACGTTGGTGTCACTTGTGCATGTTTGCATAGTTAATCACAGTGAAACTTGCCAGCACACTGGATGAGAACTCAAATACAGGCTATTTTCTCTTGTCTCATAGAGATGTGTCAACCTATGGATGACTAAAGGCCCATTCCTCTTGGTAATCAAGACTGATTATGATTTCATGGTAACAAAAGATCATAAACCCTGTGATTTTGGAAAGTAGAGGTACATAGGGACTTCTCTGAATAACACACTCTTAGCTCAAGATGACTTGTTTGATATCTTTATGAGTTTGAATGTGGGAAAAAAAATCAAAATAGCTACCAGTGACTACTTTCCTACTTGTTATATATTTGGAAGGCAGTCTAGAGTTTGTTTCATTTTGTATTTGTATTCTAAGCACCCAGCAGGAGTAACTGAAACATTTATGCATACAATATGTACCTTTGAATGGATAGAGAGTTCATTGTGTTAATCACTAAGAACTACGCATGTGTTTATCAAATGATGACATTGAATATCTTGAATATACAAAATATTTATTTGCTAATTAAATATCTTTAAAAGATTTCATGAGTGAACAGTTACTTCACTTGAATGACTTAAGGAGCTACAATCACATGAATGTACAACAAAGTCCAGAGGATGTTATCCAGACTGCATAGTATGGAGCCCTACTGGTGGCAAACTTCAAAGTTTCCCATTTATCTTAAATGTTCTTGGTGGTCCCTGAAATTGCACCCATGTGCACTATTTGAAATTTATTGCACATGATTTATACATTCTTTCATTCAAATCAGTTTCAGTTTGTTTTGTTTTTTAAATTACAGCTCCCTTAAAAGAATGAAGATATATCTACCCATCACTTGGATGCATAAAAGTTTTAGATCTTTATAAATTCACTGCTGCAGAGAACAATGCTTTTGAAGTGGACCCTAGAAAACAAGCGAAACAAATTATTCTGGAACAGGGGAGGGAGTTGGTGAAAACAAATACTAGGAAGTTTCCAAAACACAAAAGAAAATTCATCTTTATTTTTCTCCTCTGTGATAAATTCTCTTAAGGAATATATTTTCCTTCAAGGTTCTGAGCCATAAAGTTCTTTAAAACATAGAGGAAGTTTTTTAAATGAGGAGAAGAGAGAACTATGCTCCATTAGGAGAAAGGGTGTGCAGGCTGCTCCAAAGAAGTGTGAAATATGACCAGAAATCCTTATTCCCAGCTGCTGCTGCTGGTAGTGCTGTCAGAAAACTCTACTTCCAACCAGGCAAAATGCATTAAAACAACTGAGACAGCCACTTTTCCTGTTGTTTGGGGAGTTGCTCATTTGGCTTGCTTCTTGGTCCCCTTCTTGTTCATTGATTCCATAACCCTACCTGTTAAAAATGTCACCTAACAATACCACTGGTAGATACCCTCATGGAGCATTAATTGCAGGCACATAAACAACTCCAATAACTTAAAAAAAAGCTCTCCGTGGAACTACCAATGATAATGAAACTGAAAAGTTATCCCAGAGAGGCTTCTAGGAAACTCTCATAGACCCAAAGTTCTGAAGCCCTAAGCCCTCAACAGCTATAGCCCAAAGAAGACCTCAGAAGTTCTCTTACTACAAGCCCCACTAAGCCTTCAGCAATCTTATGTCACAATCCTGAGTCTGTTAAGGACCATGATTAATGCTCAAGAGGGGTTTACCAAAGTCACGGTGAAATTGTTTGTAGAAAACGTAACTACTATATAGAAAAAAATGACCTTTAATATATAACAGTTATAGTCACCATTTATTGACTGTTACTTGAGAATTTACATTCTTTATTTCATACAAATACAAAATCCACCCCAATTGGCACACTTACTTCCATTTGTGATTTATGGTATTAGGTTCTCAAGAAATAAAATGATCTTGGAAGGCCAAACAATTTGTGAGTAGTAACTTGAAATTAGAATTCTGTCTGTCTGACTCTGGAGCTTTACTTATAACCATTATACTAGTGGAATTATTTCAATTTCCAGATGCCTTCATTCCTTCACTAATGGTTTTGAATTTGTACAGTGATTTTCAGTCAGTGTCACAGGTACCTAAAGTTGTATATTTTATCTTGATGGTATTCTCTATATGGAAAGATTTTTCTGGCCCAGAAATACCAATCAATACAGTAAACATAGACTCATTCAGTGCCTGACCCTGAAGCTGTTTCTTCTAGCATCTTGTCAATCTTTCCTGACTCTTGATTTTCCACTTCTTATCTGGGTATACATTATCTCTATTACTCATATCTCACTCTCTTCTGAAGTATTTCCAATTTTCACTAATAATAGTATAATAATTTCTCTAACATACACATTTTCTGATCAACCTTTATTTTCACATATTCTTTCCAAATTATATTCAAATATATTCCTGTGACCACTGATTTTTCACATGGCCAATAGAACCCTTGAAGCTGACTCTACTTTCAACTATTGGTTTCTATTATTTTAGCTTAGTCAATACATTCCATCACACTTTCCACAGTCAGGATTGGGTTAAGAGTAGGAATATGATCTCAGATGATACTCCAACTCTAAACTTCTTAAAATGATGTTAGATAAACAGTTCTCCTTTGCTGGTTACAAAGAGGTAACACACACCTGAAATCTATGGATAGTTATTGTCTATCATAAGATAAGTTAGTTTAGAATGATGACGATATTTTGTTTCTCAGAACAACAAGAGTTGAAAGAAATTAGATCTTTGGTGAGATTATTGAGCTTCTTGAACTTAAAGTTTGAATGACATCTCACTCTGATGCCCAGTTTTGTGGGCCAATACATTTCTTTACTTCTTATTCCAACTGAAGAGAGGCACACATATGATATATAATTAGGAGAGTCCTACCTGGATACAGTTAAAAAGTGCTCAATAAAAATATTCATTGAAAATGAATTAGTGAAGAATCAAGGGGACAGAAGAAGCCAGAAGCAGGTAGGGAGTGCTTGGGTCTGCAGAGGCTTAAAAAGAAGGGAAGCTAACAAAAAAGAAATACCCCAAGGGGTATTCCAGGTTGTCTATTATAATGTATATAAGTGAGGAGTGCTATTGTGAAACAATCGTGAGAGAATAATTATGACAGAGAAGAAGCATGGGAAGACCAGCTTATATCTATGTCTTTCTTGTATCATTACAGTTCTTTGTAAGGCAGACCCAGTAGTCTAAGGAATTCTCTACCCATTTACCATTACAAGAAAGGTCTCCTTAAAGAAATATCAATGTCTTCACTGAACTTTGTAGCTCAAAAATAATATAAAATCTGAAAAAGAGAGATGACGGAGCTCAGTTTTATGTCCTACCAAACTGAAAGTGAACAGTGCCCTCACTTTGTCTAGTCTGTATCTTCGATGTAATGCTGCCCATCATCTATGCTCCCTATTTTGTTGAACACAGAATTCATGAAATGATATCAAGTCTGCTCTATAGTGTCACTTTTTCCAACTTTAGTATTCCAAAACTATGAGTAGCACACTTACCCCTATACTTCTTCAGGGTCTAAAATTTTTCCTTCTCCCTCCCTCCTAACTATGAAGAAACTGAACATGGATTTAATTTGTAATATTATAATAAAACGTAATTGTTAAAATGTTCTAAGAGTCTTCTCACAATATGACATTTACAATAAACGAAAGCTTCAAAGCTGTTATAAATCCACTTTCTTGTTTTAAGTCCATCTTTACCAGAATGCTCTGTGTTATGTTTTGGGTGAGCACAGAAGTCATAGCATGTTTCCAAGAAAGAATGAGAGAAAAATTAGAAAACGTAGAGAATAGTGACTAAATTGTACAAATTTCCTCTCCGCAAAGGAGGAGTTTTAGGTGAAAAGTATGAATTTTGGTTCTCGTGGTAATGTATTCTTAAGCTTGGTATCTCAGTTCTTTTGCTTATTTGCTTCTATATCTAGAAAGGAAGACTTAAAGTGCTTTTAAAATAGACTTTCATCTTTATTCATAAGTTAATTTTGGAAGCACAAGCCTCTAAAGTACCCAATCTGCCTACTTAAGATGAATTTCTAAGGCCCCAGTTTAGAAAACACTCATGTAAAGAGGATACCTTTGATGTCATCCAAGTTGTCATTCTGTGATGCCCCACTGGAAGAAGTCTACTGTTCACATTTCAAAGTTCACAGTTAAGTTATTTTTACCAAGGCTCAGAATTCTTATTCTGTTTCTCCTAATAAATGAGTAGGTTTGCTACCGCTAGGGAGATGAGGTTTTCCACCCAGTGTAATACACAATAGTGCTCTAGAATTCAAAATTTAAAGAATTGTTCCACAAATATATCTGAAGATAAATATTCCTAGGATTCAGATTTCCATGCTCTATTTCTAATGATTCTGATTCAGAAAGCTATGTCTAGAGGCTGAAAATCTAAATACTTACCAAAGACTTAGATGATAAGTTAGAAGACATTGACCTCTACAGCATATCAAAATGGAACTTCAATATGGTTACTGCAAAATAGTGAGTCATTTTTATTATGTGTTTGTATATCTTTATATAGGATATTATGTAACTTACTGGTTACTAATATCTCTGGTATTTGAATTTTATTTTAAAACATTGATGCCATCATTTATTAATTTTACAACTTTGGCAAGTTGCTTCTTTGGATGAAAATAGTTCTATTTCCAGAAAATTTGTTTGGATTGAATGAAATAATCCATGATGAGTACTTATGAGCAAAGGTTAACTAGTGTTTGTTTGTTTGTTTGTTTTGGTACAGGGGATTGAACTCGTGTCCTTCTGCTTGTGGGGCAGGTGGTAGAACCACAGAGCTAAATCCTCAGCCCAAAGCTCAACTACTTTTAAGTGGTCATTGATGGCTATTAATAGTCTTGCTGTCCATGCCCTCTTTACTACCTGTATTACATGAGTGCATGAAATGATGCAGTACAGGCACTGTAGTTATAGTTACCCTGTTAGGTATACACAAGTGAAGCAATAGTGCAGCACTTAAAGTTAGAAATAAGACCCTTGTGCTTCAAGGCAAATATCAAAGAAGACAATCTTTCAAAAGACAGATTGGGAGGACCCCTTGGCACACTCACCAGGAAGTAGCTGAGGCGTGTGTGCTGAGAGGTCCCTGGCCATCTGGAGCCCCACTCCATCTGGCTCACCATGCCCACCTGCGACCAATGAGACAGGGAGGATCCCTTGGCAAGCCCACCGGTGAGCAATTTAGCCTCTCGGGCACCTACAAACACCGCCCCCCCTCAAGCCCAACCCCACTCCCCTGGCCTGCTGGCTGTGCTGCTACCTGGTTCCAAACTACAGAGGCACAGGAAGACATAAAGGCCATTGTCCTGAGCTGCACAAGTGAACAACAGAGAGAGGGCCTCTCTCAGGCTACTTGATGAAAACTGAAGCCCACTGGAAAAGTGAAGAGAATTTCTGCAATAAAGGCATACCAGACAACTGTACTTGGTAAATTGGAGGGATCATCACCTCCCATTGGAACCTGGAATATCTTCAGGGTAAGGACAGCTGGAGCCTACAGTAGAGCCTTGGAGAGTTCAACCCTGCAGGAGGACAGGGAGCTCAACTTGGGACTTGCCACCAGAAATCTGCCTGAATCCCACAGGTCTGCGATTGGCTTGCTGAGACTCATTGACTTATAACTGCACACTGCTGCCTACATTATCTATTGTGACAGCAGAGACATACCCTGAAGGAGACTCTTCATTTTTATCTTTTATTTGTTATTTTCAAAATTATTATTAGTATTTTTTCTCTTATTTTAAATTTTTTTCTACTCTTCAAATTTTTATGTTTCTATTTTTTCTTTCTTTTCTCTTTTCTTTCTCTCTTACTCACTCCCTTGATGTCCCACATTGTTCTTCATCTCCTTTTGTGTTCCTGTTCTGGCCCTAATTTGCATTTCTTCTTTATTTTTCTTTTCTTCTCTTTTTCCTTCTCTTGCCTGTGTCCTCTGGCCTCACCTCTAACCTTCCCTATCTTTTTACCTATCTATCCCTCCCTCCTCAACTCCTTTTAATTCCCCAACCCAAAAGTTAAAGTTGCTATATTGAACAGTTTATTCACTATAAACATATGTTGGGTTGGTCCTCGATTTTGCTTTAATTCACACAGTTAAAGGTGATAGATTAATAACTACCACAAACTGTCATTTTCTAAGAGGCACTTGATGCTATGGTGTTGCTGATTGTATCACTTGGCCTAAGGTATTGTGATTAATCTAATCAGTTGCCCTTCCTGGTATAATGAAAATAAGATAGTCTCAGAGCCATTAGAGATTCAAAACCTAAAGACCAGCTATATCTGGAAGACACCTCTGAGAAGCAAACATTCCATAAGTGTTCTAACTACAAGCAAAGCAAAAAAAGATACTTAAAATAAGCAACTTTGAAGTATCAACCCAGGAATTAAACTGAAAACAAAAATGAGAAGACGTTTAAGCAAGTCACAAATTCAGACTTCCACCCCACACAAGGCAAATGCTGGGGGAAACAAGGTGGAAAAGTCTGATAATCAACCAAGTGGACAGGCTGAACGGATAGCACAGGAAGTAACAAAGCAGATGAATGAGTTTCTAGAAAAATTCAAAGCAGAAATAATTTTCCAGAAAACTACAGAGATGGTGAGCAGAGTGGAAGACATGATTAGAGGCTCTAGAACAGAAGCAGATTAAAAAAATAGATGAGCTCACAAACATGCTGGAAGCCATGAATGCCCAGCATAAGAAAGAAATGGAAACCATGATCTCCAAACACAAGAAAGAAATGGAACCCATGAAAGTTTCAAAAAGATATCCAGGAGAGTAAAAACTCCATTGAAAGTATGCACAGCTGATTAAAGAAATGTGAAGATGTAATATCAGATATGGAAGACAGGATTGAGGTTAACGGCCATGAAAACAGAGATTTCTTAAAGATAGTAAGGGACCATGAGACATCAATCCAGCAGCTGCTAGATGATGCAAAGAAGAATAACATAAGACTGATAGGAGTCCACAAAAAAACAGGAGAATGTCCAATTGACATAAAAATATTGTTCACAGAAGTAATAGTAGAAAACTTCCCAGACAGAGCTAGAGAATTAGACATACAGATAAGTGAGGCATATAGAACTCCAACTAGCCACAATAAAAAAAAATCTACACCTAGACATATAATAATTAAGAGCCCAGAAACTCAACAGAAGAACAAAATCCTACAAGCAGTTAGAGAAAAGAAACAAATCGCCTACAAAGTAAAGCCCATCAGAGTCACAGCAAATTTCTCAACACAAACTCTCAATTCATGGAGAGCCTGGAGTGAAGTATTTCAAGCCCTAAAAGGATATAACTTCCAACCTAGACTGTTGCATCTTGCAAAATTATCTGTCAAAATCGATGGGGAAATTAGATACTTTCACCACTAGGAACACCTGAAGAATTTCATGAACACCAAATGAGCACTTCAAATAACTGTAAACAATATTCTAGAAAAAGACAATGAAGGTCACAACTCCATGAGGCTCAACAGAGGGAAGCCACCAGCTAGGGTAAGAGAGTAAAGGGAAAGGGGGAAAAATAAGAAATAAAAGAGCCAACAAAAGTAAAGCATCACAAAAAGAATTAGTCAATATTTATCAATTATAACTATCAATGTTAATGGCCTCAATTCACCAATCAAAAGAAATAGACTGGCAGAATGGATTAAGAAACAAAATCCAAAAATATGCTTTGTACAAGAAACACACCTAACTCAAAAAGAAATTCATAGACTGAAAGTCAAAGAATGGAAAACAGTTCTCTACACAACAGGAACCCAGAAAAAAAGCAGGGGTAGCAATCTTCTTTGCAGACAAAGTAGATTTCAAACCAAAACTAATTGAGAGAGACAAAGATGGTCACTACATCTTTGTGAAGGGAACAATCCAAGAGGAAGAGATAACAATCATAAATATATATGCACTAAATACGAATGACCCCAACTATACAAAACAGCTATTAATGGGCATGAAAAACCAAATAAGCACTAATACAATTGTAGTGGGGGACCTCAATATCCCATAATCACAAATAAACAGAGCACGAGAAAGGAAATTATAAAAATCAGAACAGAAATCAATGCAATACAGACTAAGAGAACAACACAAACAAATCAATGAATCAAAGAGTTGCTTTTTTGAAAGAATAAAATTGATAAACCTATAGCCAAATTATCAAAAAAAAAAAAAAAAAGTAAAGAAAAGGCTCAAATCCATGCAATTAAGAACAAAAGAGGTGAAGTCACAACAGGCCCAGCAGAAATCCAGAGGATCATCAATATCTACTTTGAGAACCTTTACTCTAATAAAATGGAAAACACAGAAGAAATGGACAGATTCCTAGGTACATACAAATTACCAAAGTTAAATGAAGAAGGTATAGAAATTCTAAACACCCCATTTACAATGAGTGAAATTGAAAATGTAATAAAAATTTTATCAACAAAGAAAACCCCAGGTCCTGATGGCTTCACTGCTGAATTCTACAAGACAGTTAAAGAAGAACTATCGCCATTACTTTTTGTTGTTGTTGTTGTTTTTGGTACTGGGGATCGAACTCGGGTCGTAGCGCTTGCGCAGCAGGAGATGAAACCACTGAGCTAAATGCCTGGCCCCGCCATTACTTTTTAAACTCATCAAGGAAATTGAAAGGGAAGCAAAGCTTCCATACTCATTCCTGGAAGCAAGTATTACTATGATTCCAAAACCAGGGAAAGGCACAACCAGAAAAGAGAACTACAGGACAAACTCCCTAATGAAAACTGATGCAAAACTTTTCATAAGATGATGGCGAACAGAATACAGAGTGTCATCAAGAAGATCATACACCCTGACCAAGTTGGATTTATCCCAGGGATGCAAGGATGGTTCAACATCCGTAAATCAATAAGTGTAATACACTACATTAACAGAGCCAAGAAAAAAAACATATGATCATCTCAGTAGATTCAGAAAAAGCATTTGAGAAAATCCAACACCCATTCATGATAAAAACCCTACAGAAAAGTGGAATAGATGGTCTTTATCTCAACCTGATTAAGCCTAGCTATGAAAAACCAACAGCCATCATCATACTAAAAGGTGAAACACTGAAAACTTTCGTTCTAAAATCAGGAACAAGACAAGGATGCCCACTATCACCTCTCCTGTTCAATAGAGTTCTGGAAACATTAGCCACAGCAATTAGAAAAGAGAAAGAAATAAAAGGAATAAAGATAGGAAAGGAAGAAGTTAAACTGTCATTATTTGCTGACAACATCATACTTTACATAGAAGACCCAAAAAACTCTGCCAAAAGACTTGTAGGCTTAATTGACAGATTCAGTAGTGTAGCTGGATACAAGGTCAACACTCAAAAAGCAATAGCCTTATTATACACAAATGACAGACACTGAGAGAGAAATTAGGGGAACAATTCCTTTTACAATGGCATCCAAAAAAATGAAATATCCAGGAATCAATCTAAGAAAGGAAGCAAAAGACCTCTACACTGAAAACTACAGCACTCTGAAAAAAGAGAATGCAGAGGATGCAAGAAAATGGAAAGACATCCCTTGCTCCTGCATAGGAAGAACCAATATAGTGAAAATGTCCACACTCCCAAAACTACTATATAGATTTAATGCAATGCTGATTGAAATCCCAACAATATACTTCACAGAACTAGAGAAAACAATCCAAAATTTCATTTGGAACCAGAAGAGACCTAGAACAGCAAAAGCAATTCTAAGCAACAGAGACATGGCAGGGGGTATCACAATCCCCAACTTGAAACTATATTACAAAGCTACTGTGATAAAAACAGCATGGCACTGGCAAAGAACCAGACCCAAGGATCAGTGGAATCAATTAGAAGATGCAGAAACAACTCCAGACATACTCAGCCACCTCATCTTTGACAAAGGAGCCAACCGCTCTCATTGGAGGAAAGATAGCCTATTTAATAAATGGTGTTGGAAAAACTGGATTTCAACCTGCCAAAAATTAAAACCAGACACATATCTACCACCATGCACTAAACTAAGATCAAAGTGGATTAAAGATCTAAATATTAAAAGAGAAACACTAAACTTGCTGGAAGATAGGTAGAACTCTTGAAGACATTGGCATAGGAAAAGACTTTATGAACAAAACCTCAGTAGCATGGGAACTAGCACAAAAAATGAACAACTGTGATCTGATCTCATTAAAAAGCTTCTGCACTGCAAGAGAAACCACCAACAGAGCTAAGAGACAACCTACAATGTGAGAAAAATTTCTTAGCAGCTCTACCTCAGACAAAGGACTACTATCTAGAATACATGAAGAACTGAAAAAAATCAGACCACCCAAATTCAAAGCCCCAATTCTAAAATGGGCATCTGAAATGAACAGACATTTCTCGGACAAACAAGTAAAAGCAGCAGATAAATAAATGAAAAAATGTTCAACATCACTCGACATTCAAGAGATGCGAATGAAAACAACACTGAGATTCCACCTCACCCCAGAAAGAATGGCTGCTATCAAGAAATCATCCAATAATAAATGCTGGCAAGGGTGTAGGGAGAAGAGACCCCTTCTCCATTATTGGTGGGAGTGCAGACTGGTCCAACCACTGTTGAAATCAATATGGAGATACCTCAAAGAGCTAGGACTAGAGGTCCCATTTAACCCAGCTGTTCTTCAGTTGGATATTGTTCCAAAACAATTAAAAGCATCATACCACAGTGATATATGTGCACCCATGTTTATCGCGGCACAGTTTGTAATAGCTAAAGTTTGGAAACAGCCCAAGTGCCCATCAACCAGAAACCTGATAAAGAAGATGTGGTTTTTTAATAAAATGGAGTACTACTCAGCCTTAAAGAATGAGAAATTAGAGACATTTATAGCTAAATGGATGCATATTGAGGCCATACTCTTCAGTGAAATAAATAGGGCACACATGTGTAAATACCGAATAGTTTCTCTAGTGTGAGAAACTTAAAGTGTAAATAAGGATTAACATGAATAATTGATAATTTGAAATACAAAGAAAAGGTCCAAAGGGGTTTGGGAAGTGAGAGGAGAAGGGAAAAGGAAAGAGGGAAAGCAAAAATTATGAGAAAAGAAAAAAATGGAAACAAAGTCTATGCAAATAGGGAAGGATGGAGGGTGTGAAGGGTGCACAGGTGATGGGGAAAAAATAAGAACCAAGATACATCATGTACAGGTAAAGCACCCAATGATAAATGTAAATGTACTGTATAACTAAAATGTACTAATAAAAGAATTTAAGCAAAAAAAAAAAAAAAAAGTAAAAAGAAAAAGGCAGATTGGATGGTAAGAGAAGACCCTAGGTAAGCTTCATAGTTAAAATGAATTTCTCTAATCATTGAAAAATAAACTATTTTAAATGTCTAGTGAGAAGTCTTGGTTGTTGAACTGTAAGAGAATAAACTGACCAAAACAAAAACATTGTGAGTGAAAATGCAAACTGATATTCAACTCTGCTACTTTCATTGATTCTGATAAGAAAGAGTTGAGATGAGTGTTGGTGTCCCTATTTAAAACAGCTTAAAAAACTTGTCTGAGTTCATTTTGAGTGTAGCAGAGATAATAGAAGTACAATATTCTGAGCCCCTCTCTCTGTTTGTTCATTCATTTTTAAAATGTTTATTTTAAAAACCAACAAATATAAATTATATATATTTATGATATACAACTTTAAAATATTTATACATCATGAAATGGCTAAATCAAGCTAATTAACCTATATATCACCTGAAATACCATTTTTTATTTGATGGGAACATATAAAATCTATTTTCTTAGAAATTTCTTAGCACTTTTTCAAGTGTGTGATCTACCCTTATTACAGTGATCCTATTGTAGAACAAATCCCTTGAGCATCCTTTTACTAACTGAAATTTTATGTCCTTGATAAAATTCTCTCCACTCTCCGCATTGTTTATCCAGACCCTGATAACCACTCTCTCCTTCTATGAAATTGACTCTTAAAATTCAAATACTGCTGGAAACCTAGATGTTAGGACAAAATGTAAATGATTCATGGCACTTATGAAATTTATGAAGTAAAGAGGAAAATGTTTACTATTACACAGCATTATTTTTTATTTTTCTTTCTGGTAATCTCTCCAACCATCACTTATTTATTTCCTTTTGTTTTTAGTACAATAGTTTCTTTTAAAGGTTCTTTTCTTTCAGCTCTGTAAAGAGAAACCAAGGAGTCATGTGTGGTTAGTTAACCAAGAGTACTAATACTAACAGTAACAATAATAACTAGCAAGTACTCTATTGAGATTTTATTATGTATAAAACTTGTCTAAAGAACATTACATGCATTATTTCATGCAAAAAGGTGAACAGTCTGAAAAAATTCACTATTATTGTGGTAGGTATTATAGATTAACTAGTTAAACATCTATTCTGATATCTTTATATTGTGTTTTATTTGAGAAGTTAAAATGTTTCTTTAATCTCTATGAAATCAAAGTTTTAGATTTTCTGAGTTTGCCATTTTGATTCATTTATACATGATTAGAATTTGGAATGAAATTTCATGAAGCGGAAGGATAGGGACAATGCATCTATTTTGATGTTATATCTGCATACACTTCTGCAGGAAAGCTTCTTGATTCCACGGATTTCTATACATCTTTATATCATTTTTCTACATACTGAGAGAAGCAGGGAGATTCAGAGGCCCGATTTATTCCTGAACTTCAACTCAGTGCTCATCCAGTATGTTCTGTAAGCATCTGAAATCATTCTCCTTAAACAAGTGCAGACTTTCTTATGTTCTACACAGAAACCTTAGCGATGTATTTGTTGTTGTTGCTGTTGTCTTGTAAAGATGAAAATGAGGCTTAGAGAACTTCAGTTAATTGCCTAAGTGCTTTTGTCTAGTATAGTATTCTAAGACATATTGTGACTGTAAGATAAATGATAGCCATAAAGCACACATAAGTAATTTGGAGCACTGAAAATAGATGTCTCTTAATAGTATGATGTCCTAACTCAGGACAGATAAACTTTCATAAACCTTATCAAAAAGGAACAGCTTACATTCTTCTTACAAAATAAACATGTAGTAGCTAGCTGTATTTGCCAGCTTTCCTATTGCTGGGACAAAATATTTGACATTCATAACTTAAAGAAGGAGAGATTTAATTCGGCTCAGACTTTTGTGGGTCTGACAATGGCAGGATGGCTCCAGGCCAGAAACCACATGATGGAAGGGCATGGTAAAGGAGAGCTATTCAACCCATGGCCACCAGGAAGCATAGAGAAAGGGAGGAGTAAGAAAAAACAATAGACCCAATCAGGTCACACCCTCAGTGACTCCTCCTCTCCTCTACCCAGGCCTCACTTCTGAACACAAGAATTTGTGGGGACACTTTAGATCTAAACCATAACATTCTGCCTCTGTCCTCCAAAAGTTTATGTTCATCTCCTTATGCAAAATGCTTTTAGTCGATCTCCAAGAGTTGCCAATGTCTTAAGAGTTCCAGCATTGTTGGAACCTCTAAGGCCAATGTCTCCTCTAAGACTCAGTACAAATTCATAGCTGCAAGACTCTAAAATCAAAAAGAAAGTTAGACACTTCCAACATAGAATGACATAGGTTACACATTCCCATTGCCTAAGAGAGGGATAAGAGAAAAAAAGACATCAAACCAAAACAAGACCAAAACATAGCAAAACAAATAGTACTGTAGCTCCATGTCTAGCACATGGGGCAGATTGTGCCAGGATGTGAGCTCCAAAGAGATTGGGAAGCTCTTTCCCTATTGCTTTGCCATTTTCAGCCCATATGACCTCTCGGGCTGCCTGAGCTTTTCTCAGCAGACTTTCCAAGTTTCTGGAATCTCCAATTTCCTGGGATTTCCACTGGACCTTGAGCTTCATTTGTGTGTTTCACACATTAATCTTTCAGGAGCACATTGTCTGGACTCTCAGAGATTGTTCTGAAATATGTGTGGTATCCTCTATGATCCCATAATCTTCCCAAGCATACATGCTTGAAAACTCAGCACCACATAGATGATGCCAATGTCTGCCACAGCTTGAACTGCAGCAGCCTGGCTCTTTGGAGTATTGCAGAAAGGTCTCTGAGTGCTTGGATGGCTGAACTTGAAGAAATACTACCTTGGTTGAACTTGAATGAGTAGGATGTATTAAGGCTTTTTTCTTCAAAGCAGTCTTTCCAAGGAATTTCTCTTTTACACTTTGAGGATGTAATAGGTGGAGAATCATAATTTCCTGAGACCCCTCAAGGGATTTTTCTTATTATTCTGATGTAAAGTATTTTGTTTCTGTAGAGTAGTCCAAATTTCATCAAGAACAAAACAGTCTTTGGCTTTAAATTTACCCATAGTTTCTTTTGGGAAAAAATTTGTTTTTGAAATTTTTATGTTCTGCCTTTTACCTCTGATTCTTATAAATCTGGTGATATTAAGTCAGAAGTACCTATGACACAGCCTGATCATTGCCCTGCTTTGAAATTTCCTCCACCAGATCATTAGTCCACCCATTTTAATCTTATTTTCCCACAAAATAACAAGACATAGGCAAAACATATAGGCACTTTTTTCTAGAATATTACCATATAGCCTTTAGTCCAATTTACAACAGAGATCTTATTCCCATCTGAAACCTCATGGGCTTGGCCTTTACTGCTAGCCTTCCAATCAGCAGTGTGGTCTTCTGAGCTCCCATAAGAATTACCCATCAAGCTCTGCATTCTACAGCTTCTAGCCAGTATTTCCAAACTTTTCCAACTCCTCCCACAAGCAAGTTTCAAAATCTTCCAAATCATTTGGCTGAATACAATCACACCAATGATCTTACTTCTTTGGTACCAGTTTTCATCATTAGTCAGCTTTCCTGTCAATGGGACAAAATTCAAAACATAAAAGAGATGTCTTAGTTACATTTTTGTTGTTGAGACACATTACTCAACACAACTCTCAGGAAGAAAGGCCCACAATTTGTAAAGGTTTCAGTTCATAATCAGGTGACTCCAAGCTAGGGTAGCTGGCAGAAGGATGTAGAAGTGAAGCAACAGCTCAAGACATGGGAGTGGGAAGCACAGATAGATGAAGGGAAAAGAAAGGAAGAGAGATTCTTGCAGGCTATGTCCACTGTGACTCACCTCCTTCCAACAGGCTTCACCTCCCAACATCACTTTTACCTATAAACTTCTTAGTGTACTAATCCACTAATGATTATCAAAATTCTACAAACTAGTATGAGTGCATGAGGCTTTGAGAAGACGTTTAGATAAAAAACAAAACAGGAGTTTAATTTGGCTCACAGATTTCCATAGTGGGGTGACTCTAAGGCAGAAATTTCTTGCAGAGAGAGCATGGTAGAAAAAAGCTACACAGTCCATGGCAGCCAGAAAACAAAGAATAAAGGGAGAATTTAGAGACAAAGATGTAACCTCCCAGGTGATGCCTCCAGTGACTCACCCTTTTCAGCTAGGCCCCACCTCTAAACATGGGACTTTTGGTGAACATTTTAGATCTAAACCATAACATTGGCCTTCACTAAATACAGGAATAAGAAAAAGGGAAGAATCACTCTAATTCTGAGAATGGTCTTTAAATGGAGACCCTCTTAGTTAAAGAGTCATCTGATCCACTGGCTGCATCTAGCTTATGGCAGTGGCTTTATCTGCTATTTACCTTGTATAAGTGCTGTTAGAATAAATTACTTAGATATCAGTGAGACTCATCTTTATGTGAATTAGATCGAAGGGGAGAAGTTGATCATGGTTAACCAGAACCACTGGAGATCCCCGAACATGAAAGGGCCACGAATGCAAGTATGCATGTTAGCAGAATCAAAATTAACCCTCTGCCCCACAACCCCTCTTGTTCAAGGTGTATAGAGGACAGTGTATTCCTGAGCATTATATCTTGAATCTAGCAGTGGATAAAAATTAGTAGAAGTATGGTAAACAGTAGAAAAGTGGTACTGAAATATTGGACAGCTTGATCTTTGCACTTATAGATTTATCCTTCAATGCTGATCTTGTAAAAATGTTATTTTAGCTTCATTAGTAGATGAAAATTTCTATTATATGCTTATAATCCTCACTTTGGACTTTTTTGTGTTTTGAATATTTTCCTTGTTTCAGCATATGATAATACTAATTCAATAACTTTTATGGTCTTTTTTGATAAAAAGGATAGTAATGCAAATCAGTGAGTATATTTATTTAATTTTTTTCTAATATGGACAGTTAATCAAATACTGAATGATTTAAATGTAATGATAAATGAAGTTATGACAAGAAATCTAGTCTTAACTTTATAATTCACAAAAAATAATCTCAGCCATCACTTAATTTCCTTCTGAGTTACTTTTCTTACCCATAAAATGGTGTAATGATGCTGTTGACCTTTGATATAAGTTGCAAATCATAAAATATAATGCATAACCAACTGCTTTGAAAACTACACATTTATCTCTGTGCTCACTCTTGTAAATATTAAAGAGTACAAAAAAGTATAAAATTATCAATTTTAAATCATCTAGTCATGCTGTGTTCTCATGATGTACTTATTAAGTTTATTACTTGCATTGTAATTTTAGTGTATTTAGATATAAGTTGAAGAATGACAATTTTATCTGTACAATTTTAACAGTACTTAGAACATTGAAGATGTATCTATTCTCTAATTTGGGTAAATAGATACAAAAGTAAATAATCATTTATCTTAAATCCATTTAGGTAGCTAAAGGAAAAATAACAAAAATTGGGTGACTTATAAACAATAGAAATTTGTTTCTTGCAGATACAGAAGCAGGGAAGTAGATTCTGTGTTTGGTGAGGACACATTTCCTGATACAGACCAAGCTTACTCACTGGGGTTCTACAGGAGGAAGGAGAGAGGCATTGCTCTGGGACGCCTTTCATAAAAGCCATCAGTCCATTGAGGAAATCTCCATTCTCACACTATCATCAAGCTCTCACTACTAACTACCACCACATTAGTAGTTTTCTATAGGAAGGTAAACATCCAGACCATAGAACCATTCAATGGGAAGCAAAAATTAGAAAAAAAATAATACAAATAGAACTATAGGGAAACCAAAAAGTTGTCGATGAATATGTAAGTACAGTTCTGGCAGTAAAACATGATTGGCAATTTCTTCAATCCAAACATTCTGACAAAAATCAGCAAATTATTGTCCCTGAGTTGGAAATTGTATTGTTAACATTTAAAAAGTGTCTATTGTTATTTTCATTTTGTTGTACATACGAAATAAATTGGAGTAGGTCAATACATGAGCAGACATGTCTTTCTTGTCTAAATGTGTTAGCTGAAATAAATCAGGAAATTATGGAAAAAGATATCCAAGAGAAATATGACTATTTTAAATAGCTCAAAATGTAATTATTAGAACTGATTAAGTTTTGCTTTATTATAACTAATTATCACAAATATGCTTTCAGTAGTTTAGGAACATGTTTCAGGTTTTCAATTGAGACAGGTAATTCTCAGTAAGAATCATTTAACATCAGTTATCTAAAAAAAGAAATCATTTTATGAAAATAAATTAGTGGTATGAAATGGGGAGCATGTGTATAAGATTTATTTCACATTTACTGTGTGTAAAACTTGGGATTGGTACTTTGCAGGCAGTACCTTGCTGAATCTTCACAACAATCTTTTGATGTACTTTTAAGTGGGTCTTTGAGCCTCATACGTGATCACGTAGTTTTTAAGAGGTAAAGATGAATTTTTAACCTATGTCTCTCAGGTTGCAAAGTTTTAGTCTATTTAAAAGATCTTGCTTTTCTAAAAGGACAGAAGTTAAGACTAACTTGAAACTACATCAGTGTAGAAACATGATCATGCAATACTTCCAATGTAATAACCTCCAAACTTCACACATTCACTTAACAATGTTTTCATAACAGAAAATCTAGTTTTTGGAGAAAATATAACTCCAAAAACTGGAAAGAGCATAGGGATCACTGACAGTACATATACTCTCTTCATTTCAGAAGAAACTTTTATGGATTAAATCATTCACTTGAAGAGTGATTCTTTCATACCGAGGCACTCTCACACCAAGGCTAGGAGGCCTGGCCTGGTGAAGACTGTGTGTAAGATGCAGTGATACTCAGCATGGCTGGAACCGAACTCTGCCTCATCCCTCCGGCCCCAAATGGCTTCCTCATGTGCATCAAGCTGACTTACAAAATAGCAAACACTTGTGTTTTTGTAAGATGCAGCCTGAACATCCAAGCAAGAAGGTACGGCATTCTATGTTGCAATATGCTTATTTTAAACACAGTATTTTACTGTTTAATATCTACATTAATATAAATTCAGCATTACTTTTTCTCAGCCATATATCTAACATTTATACATATTTTCAAAGACATTATTATATATTTTAGCAGTATATTTTCTTATCAAGGTATTTGTTCATTTATACAACTTTCAAATGTATTTATTTACCAATGTGTATGAAAGACTGTTCTGGGTGATGGGAAAATTCAGTGAAGAAACTAAAAAACCTCTTTGCCTTTGGAAAGGGTAAAGCAGATTGTTCATCTGGCTGAGAGAATAGGAATTTTCATGGGTGACAAGTGGGAAGCAGTGCCCAGTACCTGAGCAGAGAGCATTCCTTGTATAAGTGATAGGTATGAAATTACAAAGGGTAAAAACAAATCCTCAAATTTTGCCCATAGCTATGAATGTGGATCCATTTCTTTTTTATAGTCTGTTGCTTATTCCTGTCTTAAAATTATCACAGGTAAAGTCATAAGTGGTGGCACTATTCATAGAAAACACAAGCATGCCTTATGCATTTTGGAACAATAGTGGGCCAGTTTACCCCATAGCCCCATCTGCTTTCTAGTTCCTTAACTCATTTAATCATTTTTGTTTATATAAAAAAGTCACAATATTTTGAATCAAGGTATAAGTAATATAATGCAAAATAGTATTTGAAATTTTGCTTACATTATGATTTAGCATTGGTTGAAGACATTGCTATTTTAAAATGTTTTATGCATTTTGCAATATAGGAAATCAGGCTCATACATTTAACTGCCTTTACCCACCAGCTAAGTGGAAGCATACTGGCTCAAAGTGCAACATTCCGACTCCAAACCTTTTGCTCTTTGAACTACTTTAGAGAAAGGTTTCCTGCTATACTTGAGCTAAGATATTATTTTGTCTTTGGTCTTTTTTGTCAGGGAGCACATTTTGACTTGAATTGCTGTTCCAAGTATATTTTAAAAATCAAAGGGGGAAAATAAAAGGAAAACAGATGGTGCCTTCTTCATAATTTCCTAGCTTTTTAAACTATGTCAAAGGTATCAGAGAGAATATAAAATATGTTCTATATAAAACATTCATTTTGGAGAATTTTCATAATGTTCTATTTTGAGTTTCTAGTTCCCAAAATATTATGCATCAGAATGATGGTTCAGAGGTGTTAATCTAGATGACAAGATTCTTCATAACTAGTTAGAAACAGTAGAATTAATACCTTTAAAAAAAGAATACATTTTATAATCATTTTCTTGAAATACATCCATAAAAGAACATACTTTCTTAAATTTAAACAAGACTGAAAAATGTCCAAAAAACAAAATTTGGAAAGTTTCTATGATCTTTTTTCATGTAAATCATTTTATAATTAGGACAGTATTGAGTACATCCTTTGAAGCCCTAAATTTACCATGTGTGTATATTCATCACTTCTTTTAGATATGTCAATTGGTATGCTCCTAGTATGAAGGAGGAAAACAACTCAAAATTAGTTGATTTCAACTCAACTCTAAATGGTAGAATGAAGAAATTGTGTCACATAATAAAAACTATAAAATTCTGTAGTTTCAAAATTAATTAAGTAATTAAGAACAATATTTTCTTTGTTAATTCCTGTATTTATTTCTTGGGATGTTAGCGTATTCTTTTTTCATGGTACTGAAGTGGGTGTCACAGCTTCAGATATCACATACAAAGTAATGAGAACACTGTCTAGGCAGAAGAGTAAAGTTGTGCGCTCTCTCTCTCTCTCTCTCTCTCTCTCTCTCTCTCTAGCATATGATAAAATACAGATATTTTACAAGTCAGCTTTTTCTTTTTCAGTTTTCATTTTTTATTAGTACATGTTCGCAGCACATAATGATTAAATTCTTCTTGGGGAGCCGATACATCTGTAAAACACATTTTAATTATTTTTTCATGCCCTTTCTCTTCCTCTTGGTCACCTTTCCCTTTATTTTTTGGTCCTCTTCCCTTTTGTAAAAGATCTATGTCCCTATTTCTTGTTATCTACCTTTTGTTTTGTTTCTTATTTAAATTTTGTTTTCTCATATAGGAGAAACCCTATGAAGTTTAAGCTCGTGTGTCTGATTTACCTCACTCGACATTATGCTCTCAAGGTACATCTGTTTTCCTTCAAATGACACAAGTTTATCCTTAAAAAAATTCATCCTTCTTTATAGCAAAGTAATTCTCAATTGTTTGTAATTATCACATTTTATTTATGCATATAGGCCAATTTCAAGATTTAGCTACTATGAATTGTTCTGCTATAAACATGAGTATGTGTGTATTACTGTAATATGATATATAATTCTTTTGGGAAGATAACCAGAAGGGGAATAGCTGTTTTAATAAATATATATAGAAGTAATTTTTAACTAAAGAGGATATAGAACTTATAAATAGCTCAACTTCCAAAGCTCACTTTCATTTTATTGCTGTCCCCAAAATAAAAAATTATTATATGACCAGTTTTGTTTTTGTTTTTCTTAAACTTCATGTTAGTGAAATAACATAACATAGATTTTTTTTTTTCTGCCTGGCTTCTTTTTTCTCAACATAATACCTTTGATTAGTTTGTTTTGTACATACAATTATTCTATTTGTTTATATCGGTGAGTGGCATTCTATTCTATGAAAATACAATAATTTAATGTTTCTTTACCAGTTGATTTGTTAGAGTTGTTTTCAACTGAAATTATAA
>NW_004624761.1:21189515-21199974 GCF_000247695.1 Heterocephalus glaber
CCTAACCTCTCTTCCAGCCGGTTTAGTGTTTCTGTTTTAATATTTAGATCTTTAATCCATTTTGATTTTAGATTAGTACATGGTGAGAAATATAGGTCTAGTTTTAATCTTTGGCAAGGTGAAACCCAATTTTCACAGCACCATTTATTAAAGAGGCTATCTTTCCTCCAGTGAGTGTGTTTGGCTCTTTTGTTGAAGATGAGGTGGTTGAGTGTGTCTGGAGTTGTTTCTGCATCTTCTAACCTGTTGTACTCGGCCTCAGGTCTGTTACATTGCCAGTACCATGCTGTTTTTATCACAGTAGCTTTGTAGTATAGTTTCAAGTTGGGGATTGTGATATCCCCTACCTTGTCTTTATTGCCTAATATTGCTTTTGCTATTCTAGGTCTCTTGTTCCAAATGAGTTTTTGGATTGTTTTCTCCAGGTCTGTGAAGTTTGCAGCTGGGATTTCAATTGGGATTGCACTGAATTTGTATAGCAGTTTTGGAAGTGTGTCCATTTTCACTATGTTGATTCTTTCTACCCAGGACCAAGGGATATTTTTCTATTTTCTGACATCCTCTTCAATCTCTTTTTTCAGAGTGCTATAGTTTTAAGAGTAGAGGTCTTTGATTTCTTTTGTTTGGTTGATTCCTAGGTATTTCAATATTTTAGATGCTATTGTGAAAGGAGTTGATAGCCCCATTTCTGTCTCAGTGAGTTTGTTTTTTGTGTACAGAAAAGCTATTGATTTTTCAATGTTGACCTTGTATCCAGCTACTTTACTGAATTTCGTTATTAAGTATAGAAGACTTCTGGTAGGGTTCTTAGGCTCTTCAATATAGAATGTCATGTCATCTGCAAATAATGACAATGTGACTTCTTCATTTCCTATCTTTATTCCTTTTATTTCTTTCTCTTGTCTCATTGCTATGGCTAATATTTCCAAAACTATGTAGAATGTAAGTGGTGATAGTGAACATCCTTGTCTTGTTTTTGATTTTTAGTGTGAAGAATTTCAGTTTTTGACCATTTAGTATGAAATTGGCCGCTGGCTGTTTATAGATGGCTTTTATCAGATTGAGGTAGAGTCCATCTATTCCAATTTTCTAGGGTTTTTATAATAAATGAATGTTGGATTTTGCCAATTGCTTTTTCTGCCTCTATTGAAATGATCATATGGTTTTTGTCCTCAGCTCTCTTAATACAGTATTTTACATTGATTGATTTCCATATGTTGAACAATCCTTGCATCCCTGGGATGAATCCTGCTTGATCAGGGTGTATGATCTTCTTGATGATCTTCTGCATTCTATTTGCCAATATCTTATTAAGGATTTTTGCAGCTATGTTCTTTAGTGAGTTTGGCCTATAATTCTCTTTTTCGCTTGGGTCTTTCTCTGCTTTAGGCATCAAGGTGATGCTTGCTTCCAGTCATGAGTTTGGGAGTATTGCTTCCCTTTCAAGTTCATTGAAGAGTTTAAACAGTAGTGGCAGTAGTTCCTCTCTAAATATCTTGTAGAATTCAGCAGTGAAGACATCAGGAACCGTGCTTTTCTTAGTTGGCAAGCTTTTAATTACACTTTAAATTTCATCAATTGATAGTGGGTCGGTTAGAATTTTTAGGTCTTCTTCATTCAACTTTGGTAATTCACAAGTATGTAGGAATCTGTCTTTGTCATCTACTTTTGTAAATTCAGTGGAATGTATGTTTGCTTTTTTCATTTTATTTATTTCATTCTTTAATCTCTGTTTTAAAATTTCCAGGTTTTTGTATTTGAACTGCATTATGTGTATATTTTATCAGATCAGTCAATTACTGTAACTTTTTCTCATGTCTATTGTGTAATTGAAACTTTACCTCAATCAATATATTTTAATTTATAAGAGTTCCATGTGTTTTCATTTTTAAAAATTTAAATCTGTCTGATCATTTTCCTAGTTTTGGCTATCCTTCTTGACTTTTAACTATGTATTTTATTTGTCCAAATATAGAATATATTTATTATACTGTTGCTACATAATTTTAGTATTTTCAATTTTTGGATGACTATGTTTCTTGTATCATTTATTCTCTGTTCAGTTTCATTTGTTATTAATTTATTATTTCTTTCTTACTGATGTGGCTGTTTTCCTTGTGTTTTATGCTTTCTAAAAAATTGGTCTCTTGTTAGAATTTCATCTCTGAAGATCACTGAGACTGGGTTTCACAACATTCATTTTTCTTTATGGAATTTTTTTTTGCTTAAATTCTTTTATTGGTACATTTTAGGTATACAATACATTTACATTTATCACTGGGTACTTGTACCTCTACATGAAGAATCTCGGTTCTTTTTTTCTCCCCGTACCCTGTCCTCCCTTCAACCCCTCCACCCTTCCCTATTTACAAAGACTTTGTTTCCATTTTTTCCTTTTCTCATTATATTTTCTTTCCCTTCTTTCCTTTCCCCTTCCCCTTTCAGTTTCCCTACCTGTTTTTACCTTTTCTTCCTATTTCAAATTATCAATTATTCATACTAATCATTTTAATCCTTATTTACAGTTTCAGTTTCTCACACTAGAGAAAGTATTTGGTATTTATGCATTCATTTAGAACTTATTTGTATTTGATTTTTACAATCAATTTGGGACCCTAGCAACCCATGTAACTATTTGTTCAATATTTTTATACTGTATTTAAAACCCATTAAAATAAAAAATTGTTAACAATTGATGTGAATATTAATCATGTCGCCTTCCCAGATTAAAAACTCCTAGTAGACTAGTAAAGCTCAGTTCTTGGTGTGTCTAAGGAATGTTTCCAGAGATAACTCACATGTAGGCCAAAAAACTGAGCGTGGAAGATCCACACTGTTCATGAGTGGCACCGATCGATAGGCTTGTCACCTAGACAGAATGAGAAACAGGGAAAGGAGAAGGAAGTCTGCACTTTTAAGAGGTCTGGTTTTCTTGAGAGGGGGTGTCTTTTGCTGTTGTCATTTTTGAACATCAGTTTGCAGATCTTGCATCCTTCCAGCTCAGACTCACACTAGCCACCCTCCAGTGAGTTTCCAGTCATTTGGGCTTGGGCTGCAGCTGCATCCTTGATCCCTCTTATTCTGCAACTTCCATCTTCTTGGGCTGAGCAGCTCTTCAAGCCTCCAGCTGTCTGCTGCACACATAACCATTGTGACACTGCAAGCTACCTAATACAGCCTGTTACATAACTATAAGTATATTTTTCTATTGATTCTATTCCTCTACAGAACCTTAACAAATATAATTGGGGACAATTTTGTTGTTATTTGGTTTTGGCTTTTCCTTTTCCACAGAACTGGAAAGTGGAAAAGTCACAGAGTTGATGTCTTGATCTGAAGTATGGGTCTCTGATTTGATCTCTCACTCTGCCTAGGTCCCAAGATCACTCTTTTAGATTTTCTGTACATCTTTTTATAAAACTCACTTCCACTGCATGTGAACCTTACATTCTCCGTGTATGTTTCTTAATATATTTCTCTCATGAGGAATTTCTATGCCCCCTCCCCACTGGGAGTCCAGTCATGGATTAAAAATACAATTTGAAATTATCAAATATTTTAAGTAATGGTATACTGAAAATGTCTTATGATATGTTACATTTCAACCAAAACTAGAGTCCAGTGGTCCTCTTTATAATCAATATTGCAACTCATTGGTTGAGTTTTTTTTTTTTTTGGGTACCAGGGATCAAACTCAGGTCCTTGTGCTTTCGAGGCAGGCAGCGGAACCACTGAGCTAAATCTCCAGCCCTAGGTTAAGCTTTGTTAAACACATTTATACAGCTGTTTCTTTTTCAAAAATGTGTGGATCCTCTTACCAAGATGTTGCATTTCAAACAGTTTTGACTAATGAAGAAAGGTCTTAATAATGTAATCTTTCCCTTTGTCCCAAATTTGTAACATTTTTGCATATAAAATTTAGTTTTCCAAATACATCATATATATTTTATTCTATAATTTTGTATGATATTCTCCCTGTATTCAATATCTGCCTATATTTTGTTATCTGGATTCTAAGACAAATTTTCAATAGTTTTTTTGGTTTACATTTTTTTCTCTGATATATACATGTCCCCAAATATTATTGAATTACAAATATACTTACAATCTGTAAATTTTCCTCCACTGCCTTTATGATAATTTGTGAGCTCTTTATAGGGAAATGTGTACAGTTGACATTGTAAAAATTTAATTGTTATCTCAACTTGGACTTTAAGAAAAATTATATAATGAAGGGTTCAGGCTGTGTTTGGTAGCAGCGACATTGCTAGAGGGTTATATTTTTCTAAAACTAGATCACCTGGGTTCAATCTTATCAAAATTCTTTCTAAATAACCTTGAAAATTTATTTTAAATTTCTGTAAACATTTTTCTTTTTTTTTCTCATATAGCATGGATAATATCAGTATGTTTTTATGTATTATCTTTATTATCTATTTTGTTTTTGTTTTTGTTTGGAGACAGGGTCTTGCTATGAAGTTCAGACTGGCCTTGAACTCACTATGTAGTCCAGGCCAGGCTCAAACTCGAAACAGTCCTCCTGCCTCACCCTCTTGAGTGCTATGACTACAGGCCTGTGCCATGAGGCATGTGCCACCATGCCTGGCTCATCTTTATCTATAATCTTGCTTCCTTCATGATCATCTATCTATTTTTACCTAACATATTCATGCTTAAAAATAAGTAGCGTAATGCATCACACCATAATGAATTTCTTACAGTTCTCCAATTGATCTATGTTCTTTCCTTATTATCTGGGCTGTTGTTTATAAATTTAGTTCTGTTTAGAACACTGCACTGTCTTCCTTTTTCGGTTTACTTTTATTCCTAAATGCAATCCCAAGATGGATGCCCCTACTATTGTTAAAACTTTGTCTGCCAAACGCTGGGTTACTAGACTATTTTGTCTTTTTACTGCTTCCCTCACTGATCTATAGGCTACCATTTTCCAAGCATTTATCACAACAAACTGAGTTTGTAAAGGATGACATTTGTATAATATCATTCATTATAATTCAACATTTGGTGCAGTACTGAATTAAGCACCTGAATACTCAATAAATGCTGAGTTAATGATTGGTAAAATGAAGTTTTACATTGTTTGATGAAAAATATTTAGACCTCATCCTCTCTAAGGTTTCTAAATCTCTGTGGCATAGATGTTCTTAGTCTCACTATTGGTGCTTGACATTCTAAAATTTTCTTTATTACATATTTTAATGTGTGAGTACAATGCTTGAGTCCAGGCTTGTGCTTTGTAGTACCACCTTAGAAAGTCTTAAACATTTGGGTTTTAAAATTATAGTCACTGGAAGTGTGGGGCCACCAAAGAGCATGAAAATTTTTGTAACTGTTTTATCTATCCTTTACTTTTTCCTTCACCCTCATAGTCTTCTTTGCTAGGCCAAAGCACAACTGTCAAATGTTTAAGCCAAGCCTTTCCCATGTTTTAATGTTATCCCTTCTTTCTTAGTGGACTATTGAGACAAGGGTCCATTCTGTTAGCAAAGTATTGTAATGTTCATCAATTTTCAGGAAAATATTAATTAACTAAAACATATTCAATCTAAGTTATGACAGACTTAATTCTTTTTACCTCTTTAAATTTTATTTATTTAGCACATAATATGGAATTTATTCTATAAGCAACCTTTATTCTATGTGCTATGAATAAAAATTCATGTTACATAATCCTCTGCTTTTAAATGATTCTCAAATATGAGGGGGAAATCACTTGTTAATAAACTCAATACAGTTGATTATCTTATATCAAAGAGTGATCCTTAAATTAAAAATGAAATGACTTTCTGATTTTAAGTTCTTTGATGTTTTTGAAGACAGAGGAATCTTGTACTTTATCCTCTCTAATGTAATCTATTAAATCTTTTCAGATGTCTTCTGGAGCCCTATGAATTCAAGAAAGAACAAAGCTCTGCAACTGGCTTGTATCCCTTTGATGTGTGGTTGAGTCCTACTCTAGTCCTTGCACAAGTCACTAAAAATAAATGGACCATGTTCTGAATTTCCAGTTCTCAAAGTATATGTTAACAAGGTTATTTCAAACTATATCTTCATGATATGAATATTCATTATCTTTATTAAGTCTGGCTTTTAACATGCTTTTTTATTCCTTAATAATATAGATTAGTAGTGTCCAAAATCTCCCGTAAGGACTTCGCTGATGAAGATTACAGAGGTGAGCACAGCAGCTCTCATAAATGTTTGACTTACTAGATTTTCTCATAAGCATTCCGCTGAAACTCAACAGAACCTAATGTACCTTTATAGGATCCCAAGAAATTTTGCTAATTAAAATTAAAACTAAATTGATAGTGTAATTATGAGCAACAAAATTTCTTTTTAATATTTAGTTTCATGGCAAAAAGAGGTATGAAAATTTCTCCAATGAATTATATTAAATATGTAAAGTGTGTCATTTTCTAGTTTTGTACATACTCTGTTCTTTTTTGGGCTATTCTAAGAATTTAGATCCATTACATAAACCCTGTCTTTCAGCTTCCCTTTATGGTAAAATGGGTTTGGGACTAATTTTTAATCTCTTGGCCAATTTAGAGTATCAGAATTCTATGATTTGCTGTGTCCACAAATGGCAAAGCATAGCCAGGCATAGTTTGCATTCATATTAACTCTATGGTAAATTTATAGTTAAATGGAAAATGGAAAATAATCACAGACTTTAGAAAACTTAACACTTAGGCATGTTCTGGCTTCCAATGATGTGAGTGTATTTTGTTATTTAATATAACCACTTCATCTTGGGTTTTAGGCAAAGAAACAGATGAGATACCTCCTGCTAATCACAAGAACATTTTCCTTGGAAGATGATTGACCCACAGCCTGAAGGCAGTTTGGTAACCAGGGACTAAAATACCCCATGTACTCTAAAGAGAATTTGCATACCTTAACTCATGTAAAGAAATTCTGATTCATATTTGCCTCTGGGCAATAAATACATGACAAATAAATATTTTAATATTCTAAAAAGCAATATTCAAATAATGATCTTGTCAGTCACTGATATGAGCATCATTATTCATAATTTTAAAAGCTGCATGTTCTTTCTTTTAGATTATGATTTAGAAAAGTTCTTCATCCTACAGGATTCTATTGCAGTGTTAAGAAGTGGTAACAGTGCTTCATATTTGTAAAAAAAAAAATCAAAAACAGAAAGTACAAGTAAAATATAACAGCCTAAACCGATGCCATCAAAGAAAACGAGTCTGTTTCAATAGATACCTTTTCAAGTTTGTAAAAATACAATTTATGAATTAAAAGCACTAAAGACCTGCTTCAGATAAGATGTGATAATTTCACTTTGTCTTTCAGTATACAAAGAAAAACAGTCTTTGCTTCTCACCATCTGAATCCAGTGAGTCATTTTTGATTTTTTTTTACATATTTAAGTAATTTTGCCAATAATTTACGGAAGTAAAAATTGTGAGTTAAAAGAGACTTTATTTAAAATGTATTTCATTTTCTTATTTTGAAATAATTATAGGTCCATATGAAGTTGTAAAAATAATAGAATAGACCTTTTCATTTTCTGTAATAAAAACATCACAAAACTATAACAAAATATTAAAAATTCTATATTGATATTGTGTCAGGAGAGAAACAAAAGTTTTCTATCACCATAAAGGTATCTCACATTGCCATTTTATACTCACACCAACTTCTCTGAAGTACCACTCATTCCTAATGCTTTTTAATCACTAATCTATTTTCCATTTCTATAATTTTGTCATTTTAAAAATTATATATACTGGAATCTTATAGTATGTAATTTTTTGATATTGGCCTCTCTTATTACCATGACTTTCTGGGGATTCATCTAGATTGTGTGTCTATCAGGATAATTTTCTTCTGTATTCCTAAGTAGTATTCCATGATGTGGTTGTACCTCAATATGACTTGTCATGGTTCTGTTGAAGGTTGAGAACATCAGGGGTGTTTCCCATTTGGAGCTATTAAGAGTAAAGTTTATCTAAACATAATGTACTGTTAGTGAATATACTTTTATTTCTCTGGATTAAATGTGTAGAAACACAATTAATAGTTTCTATGTAAATTTCATGTTTCATTTTAAAGAAACAAAATATGTTAAATATTTGTACCACTTTTAGTTATCACTAGTAAGGATGAGTTGTCTGAATTTTCAGGGTTCCTAAAAGCATTGCTCTTCTCCTCATTTTAATTCATCATTCTGATTGATGTACAATGAAAACCTATTATGGTTTTGACTTGCATTTCCCTAACTCAAAATGGTGTTGAACATCTTATATTGCTTATTTGACATTCGTATATTATCATCAGTGAAATCTTTTCATGACGTCTAATTTGTATGTTGGTTCTTGTAATGACTTGTTTGGAGGTTCTTTATATATTCTATAAACTAATCATTTAATGGAAATGTATTTTGCAAATTTCTTCAGAGCAAAATCTTAAATCTCAATAAACTCTGATACACAGTTTTTACATTTTAATGGAGTACAATTTTCTGTCAAGAATTCTTGTCAAGCTGTAGATAATAAAGGTTTTCTCCTGTTTTTTTCCAAGGTTCAGAGTTTTAAATTTTCTGCTTAAGTTCATGATGGATTCTGAGTTATTTTTTGAGTAAAATGTACGACTAAGATGAAGATTCATATTTTGCCTATAAATATCCATTTGTTCCAGTGTTAGTAGTTGAAAAGTCATGCTTTTCTCCACTGAATTTCTTTTGTTTCTTTTAAAAACTTATTTGGGCAATAATTATGGTCTCAGGCCATATATGTAAAGAGCTTCGAAGTTGTCATCCTGTCCTTATAGCAACAAAAACTGAACATAACTAAAAATTAATACATTTTCTTGGATTCCTCAGAAAGATGAAGTTCTAGAAAGCCTATATCTTGAAATCTGGAGAGACAGGCAAATTCACAATGGCATGGCCAAAGATTTGCTTACTAGATTAGAAGCAACTGAAGTTGTTAACAGGTAGTAACACTTAATGGTAATTTTGGTGAATTATTGGAAGTTAAGTTTACATTATCTGGAGAAATTACTTGTTGGTGTTGGTTCTTTCCAAAATCCCATAGACACCTGAACTCTTTGCTGAGAATCCTGTAGCCCTCACAGGCTGTAAATCTAGTGTAGGGAACATGCAGGGAGTTGGAGTTCACACTGCTACATTATTCTAGAGAAGAAACCTAGTCTGTGTTGTGCTCTACTCCACCCAGGCTTCTGTGTAGAGTGTCATTTTCAAAGCAAACTCATCCATGGCCAGTGTAGACAGATGAATAACCCACCTTTTGAGCTGCATACACATAGCTGTCCTTGCCCCTAACATGATTCATCCTGTCTAGAATTGCTGGTAAATCCATTGCAGGTAAGGAAGGGTATGTCCCAGCAGAAAGGCCAACCTCACAAGATCCTGCAACCTAGGGCACTCAGATAGTCACTGGGATTGCTGATTATAGCTGAAGAAGTCACAGAGACTACAACACTGACCCTGCTCAAGAACAAAAACCACGCACCTTACCCAAGGTAGTTCCTAGGACACATCCCTAGGAGAAAGTCTTTCACTATTCAAAAAGCCTATAAATTTGCCAGAGGCAAATGTTCCATTGGATTAAAAAATATGACAGGTCTATTACATTAGTACCCTAGTAACAGCTCCCCTAGAGAAGAAAAATCTACAAAATGCGAGAAAAATAATTCAAAGTAAGGACACCCAGAAAATTGCAAAAGAATAAAACAAGACACTCACTGAAATTATGGAATTATGAGAATAAGAAATTCAACAGACATAGACATTGTGAACAATAACCAAATCTCAGAACAAAGAATATGATCTATCAAAAAAAATATATTGGAGAATCTCAAAAATAGTTGAGATAAAGGTTGCATTTCTAAACTTGAATACAGATCTTTGAAAATAATTCTGTTATAAAACCAAGAAGAAAAATAAAGAAGAGAATGTACCTGATTTATGGTACATCATTAAGTCAACAATTGCTCACATTATTCCTGTTCCACAGGAACAAGTGAGAAAAGGGATAAGAAAACATATTTAATGAAATAGCAAAACTTCATAACTCTTGAGAGAGATTAAAAACATCCAGAGTAGGATGCTCTCACTGGTTCCTAAAGATATTCCACAGAAAAGACCTCTCTTAGAGCCAAAACTTAAAGACAAAGAGTTTTAAATACAGTTGTAGTCATATATAATAAAATCTGTCTTAAGAAAGAGAAAAATAAAGAGACATAATAATTAACGATAATATGGATCTTGGAGGACAAAAAGAACATTATTAAGCTAAGGGAATCTGAATAAAGTTTGAGTTTTACTTAACAATGGTTCCATATTGTTTATTAATTATAACAAATATAACATAATATATAAGATATTAATAGTAGGGGAATTAAGCTTAAGGTAAATAGGAACTCTGAATATCTTGACAAA
>NW_004624761.1:21205523-21224007 GCF_000247695.1 Heterocephalus glaber
ATTCCTGTATGTTAAACTGGCATTATCATTTACTTGTAGAAACTGTCTAATTTCTTCTTTAATTTCCTCTGTGACCCACTGGTTGTTCAGGAGGGTGTTATTTAATTTCCATGTGTTTTTAGGAGTTTTGCAGTTTCTTATGTCATTGATCTCCAATTTTTTGCATTATGGTCTGATAATGTACAGGGGGTAACTTCAATTCTTTTACATTTACTTAGACATGTCCTATAAGTTAGGATGTGGTCTCTTTTGGAGAATGACCCATATGCACCTGAAAAGTATGTGCGTTCTGATTTTGTGGTGTGGAACACTCTGTAAACATCTATTAAATCCATTTGTTCAATAGCTTGGTTCAATTCTAGAATTTGATTGTTAATTTTTTTCTGATTATCTATTTGATTCTGATAATGGGGTATTGAGATCCCCCACTACAATTGTATTAGAACTTATTTGGTTTTTCATGTCCATTAATATTTGTTTTACATAGTTGGTGGCATTCATATTTGGTGTATGTATATTTATGATTGTTATCTCTTCCTCTTGGACTGTTCCCTTCACAAGGATGTAGTGACCATCTTTGTTTCTCTTAATTAGTTTTAGTTTGAAATCTGCTTTGCCTGCAAATAAAATTGCTACCCCTGCTTTTTTCTGGGTTCCTATCTCATGGAGAATTGTTTTCCATCCTTTTAGTTTCCATCTACATATTTGTTTTGAGTTTGGTGTGTTTCTTGTACACAGAATACTGCTGGATTTTGCTTCTTGATCCATTCTGCTAGTCTATTTCTTTTGATTGGTGAATTGCGACCATTAACATCGATAGATATAATTAATAGATATTCACTCATCCTTGTCATGATGTTTTACTATTGGTGGCTCTTTTATTTATTGTTTTTTGTTTTGTTTTGTTTTTCTGTTTCCCTTTAGTTTCTTACCCTGTCTGGTGGCTTCCCTCCTTTGGACCTCATACAATTGTGATCTTCCTTGTCTTTTTCTAGTATATTGTTTCGGAGTCTTTGGAGTGCTGGTTTGGTGTTCATGAAATTTCTCAGGTGTTCTTTATTGTGGAAGTATCTAATTTCCCCATTGATTTTGAAAGATAATTTTGCAAGATACAACAGTCTAGGTTGGAAATTATTTTCTTTTAGGGCTTGAAATACTTGATTCCAGGCTCTTCTTGGCTTGAGGGTTTGTGTTGAAAAATCTGCTGTGGATTCTGATGGGCTTTCCTCTATAGGTGATTTGTTTATTTTCTCTAACTGCCTGTAGGATTTTGTTCTTCTGTTGGGTTTCTGGGATCTTGATTATTATGTGCCTAGGAGTAGATTTTTTTTGATCATGCCTAGTTGGAGTTCTATATGCCTCATTTATCTGTATGTGCAATTCTCTAGCTCTGTCTGGGAAGTTTTCTACTATTACTCTGTGAACAGTTTTTTTTTATGTCAATTGTATTTTTCCTGTTTTTTCGTGGACTCCTATCAATCTTATGTTATTCTTCCTTGCATCATCCAGCTGCTGCTGGATTGATTTCTTGTGGTCCCTTACTATTTTTAAGAAATCTCTGTTTTCGTGGTCCATAACCACAATCCTGTCTTGTATATCTGATATTCTATCTTCAGATTCCCTTAATCTGCTATGCATGCTTTCAATGGAGTTTTTAACTTCCTGAATATCTGTTTGAATCTGTTTCATGGATTCCATTTCTTTCTTATGTTGGGCAATAGTGGTTTCTATTTCTTTCTTGTGCTAGGCATTCATGGCTTCTATCAAGTTTCTGAGATCATCTATTTTTTTAATCTGCTTCTGTTCTAGAGCCTCTAATTATGTCTTTCACTCTGCTCACCATCTGTTTAGTTATCTGGGAAAATTTTTCTGCTTTGAATTTTTCTAGAGCCTCATGCATCTGTTTTGTTACTTATTGTGCTATCAGTTCAGGGTGTCCAGGTGGCTATCAGACTTTTCCACCTTGTTTTCTCCAGAAATTGCCTTTTGTGGGGTGGAAGTCTGAGTTTGTGCCTTGCTTAAATGTGTTCTTTTTGTTTTTGGTTCTGTCAGTTATAAGTCAATGAGTCTCAGTAAGCCAGTCACAGACTCATGAGATTCAGACAGATTTCTAGCTGCAAGTCCCAAATTGAGGTCCCTGTCCTCCTGAAGGGTTGAACTCTGAAGGTTCTACTACAGGTTCCAGCTGTCTTTCACCTGAAAATAGTCCAGGTTAAAATGGGAAGTGATGATCCCTCCAACTTACCAAGTACAGTGGTCTGGTCAAGTGGGTGGGGCAAGCCAGATGGAGCAGGGCACAGCCACCAGGGACCCACCAGAAGCCCAAACTGACACCCAGTGGGCCTTATCAGGGGCAGGGGTGTCCTCATGGTCTCCTGGATGCAAATGGGTGAGGCAAGCTGGATGGGGCAGGGCACAGCCACCCATGTCTGTCTGCAAGGCCAAACCTGCAGCTGGTGTGCCTCCCCAGGGGGACTGTTCTTCTGGATGCCTCCCTTACTTAAATTCTTTTAGAAAAAATAAAACATTTGGAGGACAAAATGGCTTAACAATAATGAGGAGTATTTTTTAAAGCACTAATACTCAAATCTGGAAAAATAATGTTTATAATTTACAAACACTATTACCGTTTTTATTAGTAATATTTATAAGCCAATAAAAATAATACCGAATAGTTTCTCTGGTGTGAGAAACTGAAAGTGTAAATAAGGACTAAATGTATAATAGGTAATGTAAAATAGGAAGAGAAGGGGCAAAGGGGAAGGAAGTGGGAGGGCTAGGGGAAAGGATAGAAGGGAATGGGATTAATATGAGAAAATGGAAAAATAGGAACAAAATCTTTATAAATAGGGAGGACTGGAGGGGTTGAATGGAGGGCTGGGCGAGGGTGAAAAATAAGAAGCAAGAGAGACTATGTAAAGGTGCAAATTTCCAATGATGAATGCCATTATATTGTATCCCTAAAATGTACCAATTATTAGAATGAATAATGTAAATAGGGAAGGGTGGAGGGCGTGAAGGGAGGGCTAGGAATGGAGAAAAAATAAGAACCAAGATGCATTATATAAAGGTACAATTCCCAATGAGAAATGTAATTGTGTTGTATACCTACAATGTACCAATAAAAGAATTTAATACAAAAATTAAAAAATTAAAAAAAATAGTTAATTCATTTTTTATTTGTTTATTTGTTTTGTTCTACCAGAAATTGAACCTAGGGTCTTCTCACTGGGCTATATCTTCAGCCATTTTTAAATTTTTTCTTTTATAGCATAGCTCCATTTTGCAATCCTTGTGCCTCAGCCTTCCAGAGTGCTGGGATTACAGGTATGTGCCACCGTGCTTGGCTGTTTAAGCATTTTTGATCCCTGTCAGCATGACTATAAATAAGATCCAAGGTGCATTATGAAATGAATCATAGATCATTTATTCACAATTCAAGGGTTTTGATAAGGCACTGGTTGCTTATCAGAATGGGTTCTTTTAAGAGGGAACTGGACTTCCTTTCCTGAAATCTGAAATGGGAGCACAGTATTTATGGATCCCATTAATGGAAAGTAAATAGTTTTAGGAGTGACACAGGTCCTTACAATGATGTATCAGCTGCAATTACAACAGGGCCAGTGGCCTGATTCTCCGAAATCAGACACCAGTGACTGGATCATATTTGCAGGACCCTTGGAAAAACTGCTCATGGTTTTAGGGTACAGGGAAGCTTTTATCTTCTAAATTAAAAGAATTGGAAATTTTTCATCATAAAATTAACAGTTTTGAAAAATTAGTATTTTTTATTTTTAATGTATTTTTAATGTATTTTGATATATTTAATAGAACAATTATTTAATATTTAAATATTTAATAGAAAAATTAGTAATTTTTATTTTTAATGTATTTTAATGTATTTTGATATATTTAATAAAACATTGTATTGAAGTTTTCAGTTTATATATCTGATTTCATAGAACCAAGCAAATTTTATTTATACTCTTCTTAATGTCTTTGTCACATCCAATGCTAGATGGGTTATCAGGAAGTATTCTTTCCTGTCCTATTTGTTATATAATGTTTTAGAGACAATAAAATGATTTATTACATCTCAATATATTAGTCTTAATACAATGTACTATGCCCATTACAATCATTTTGTGGAATTTAAAATATAATTCTTAAAATAGAAGAACTTATATAACCTACTTGAGTTAAAAACTCGTATGCATGTGTGCTGACATTACTACTGGATTTAATGACCAAATGTTTGATCAGATGAACTGTGCATAAAATAAATTGCTGAAAATGTTATAAAATATTTGTCAAAAAATTATCCAGTGAGACTAAGTAAGCAAATGTATTAAGGAAAAATAAACAGTGTTTTCCAAACAACACAACTACAGTTAGAAACACAAAGTAACTTAAAAAAAATTGAGAACACTTGGATTTCTCCCCCGAACCATTAGAAAAATTGTGTTTCTGAGCTGCGATGGAAATTTAAAGGGGGCCTAAGAAGTGCTTTAAAATAAGAAAATTATTTTTAAAAATACTGTTGAATTTGTGTTTGTCTGTTTAAGAACAAAGTCTTAGTAGAAAAGAAATAGATTTGGTTTCTTAGTGAATCTCCCCTCTCCATCCTCCCTCCACTTTCCCAACTCCATCAGAGAATACTGAAGGTGCATTACCACTTCCCTTCTGTGGCTTCTATTTTACCCATACCCCTGCTCTCAGTTTTCCCAAATGAGCCTCCCTACCTGTCTACACTAAGCTTCCACTAAGCATATAAACTGCAATGTGGAGCCTGGCAGCTACAGAAACCTTACCCTCATCACAAAGGGCCTGCAGCCTACCTCTTACTTGCTAGTCATATAACAGGGCATGACAACACATCTCTCAGCCTTCACCTTCTGATTTGTAAAATAAAAATTTTTTAGAAAAAATTTACTTATTGGTAAATTATGCATGCCGAGCCTGGAGTAGAATGTTTGGCACATAATTAAATTCAATACAAAGAAATGTGAAAAACAAAACAGTCAAGCATGGTGGCACACACCTCTACTCCCAACACTCTGTGATGCTGATCATCTATGCATAGTGAATGAGTGGCTTCCTAATAAATCAAAGGGCTATGAAATCCCAGCATCAATTCCTACATGAAGGATTAACATGAGAAAAACATTTTACTTCAAAAGATTAAGATAAAAATAATTTCATACAAATTTTAGACAAAAATTTTCTTTTTCTTTCCTTTCTAAAAGAAAAAAAGATAATGGATCATGTTATATGGATTATTAAGAGGTCAGAAGCTTTTAATGAAATTATCTAGTGATGGGAACCATGCATTGAGGTGCAAAAGTTGACCCATACCTAGGATTTAAGGACCATTTCCTTTTATTGCCAGGCTACACTATAACATTTACGTGCTCTGCAGTGATGTCAGTGAATCGAATGGTTTCCAAGTGTGTGTGTTGAAATAGTCCTTGACCTAAGGATATCAGAAGTACAAAAACTCTGAGGGTAGACAGGCTGTGGCTAGGATGATATCTTTAGAGGTCTAGTAAGTGAAGTGCTTTGAAGTTAACAATACAAGTTCTTATGTCAGTACATTTTGCTTTTTAGGTTGCAATTCGTTTTACTAAAAACCTTGTACATATTTGTGTAGTAAACTTGTTAACATCAAAATCTACTGTTAGTGAGTATCAAGAATACTAAAAACAGAATGACCAAAATTTAGTACGAATATTCAAAATAATAAATGAAATCAACTAAAGATATTATATATTACTGTTGAATAACTTACACATTGCATGTTGTTCCAGTGACAATATTTTTATAATTTTGATTAAAGACCCATCAATCTAAAGTAAAACGAATTTCAGAACATGTACTATTTACTTATTCTTATGTGCCAAAATTGACATTTGAATTTTAATCTATTTTAAAGGGTACAGAAAATCATTTTAAATTATTCTTTGAAAATATTTTCTTTTCCCCCTTCTATCAGGTTTTGAAGTCTGTTTCCATAGAAACTTCTCCATCAAGCAAAGGCTTGAACTTCTTTTTTTAAAACGTAAAATGATCTTTACCGACTCTTTCTGTAGTGCTATAAACAACCTAAAATAGCATTCAAAACATTTTTAATGTAGTCTGATATTTACAATGAAATCCCTTGGTCAATAGACAAAAGACAGTTCTTTGGTGGTTTCTCTGCATAATTCTTGGCTTAGAGGCTGTTATGACAATATTGTTTCCTATTTTTTTGTTCTCTCTTTTTTTCTGTTTCTGGGCATTGAACCCCAGGCCTTGAGTACCTCAAATACTTTACAAAAGCTCTACCACTAAGCTACACCCCCAGCCCCCTTTTCCTTTCTTCTTTCCTGCCTCTCATCTTCCCTTCTTTGCTGTATTCAGTTCATATGGCTACTGTAATAAATCATTTCAAACTTGATGGTCCAACACAGCATAAATCTATCTTTTGTTATAGTGTTAGAATGCAGGGTTCCAAAATCAGTTTCATTGAACAAAACCAACATGTGTGCAGAGCTGTTTTCTTTTGTGTTAGGGTCTAAAACCCTTTCCTGGTGTTTTTTAGTTTCTGGGGGCCACTTATGTTCCTTGATTGGTGATCCTCTCCTTGTATTGTGCCTACTGTTTGCTAGCATACATACTTTGGCCACACCTCTGGTCTTCCCCTTCCTGCTGTAAGAAATCTTATGATTTATCTCACCCACCTGCATAGTCTAATACAATCTTCTCATCTTAAAATCATTAATTTAACCACATAGCAAAAATCCCTCTGTCAAATAAGTTAATAGACCTTGTTCCAAGAATGAGGACATAGGCTCATTTAGTGTACCTTAATTTCTTTCTTGTTTTACTTCCTGTATTTCAGGTTGATGTTGTTTTTATTTTGAAACACGGTCTTGCTATGTTGGTCTCAAACTTGTGAGTAATTGGGTTGTTTGTACAGAAACAAAGACTTCCTTTGCAGTTTTAGGTCATGAATAAAACTAAATAAATATTCTCACCAGCAAAGATTTAAGTTTAAAGTGGATTTGAAGACAATTAGGAAGATGCAACACAGCTGACAAAAACGGCAGTTAACCTGTCTCACTATAAGTTCAGAGCTGAAAATAGATGCTTTTGCTTGCCTAATGCCATATAAGTTTACATAGAATTTGGGGAAATACAATATTGATATGATAGTATGGTATTTCTGGTTAGAATATTAAAAATCCAAGGAGCACAAGTAACTTGAAAAGTTTTGAGAACCTTGGAACCATTATTAGAATTTCAAGTGGTGTACAGGGCTGTTTTTTTTATTCAGTGCTTTTGATCAATGCACTGGAAAATGCTAGCTATGAAAGGCATAAGTGATTTCTCCACCATGTTTCAAAAGTCCACTGTGTAAACAAACACAGTCACATACTGTATCATGATGTTTTGGTCAGCAAGAATATACACCATACAGCCTAGCTTCATGGTAGGCTCTGCTATAGGTTTGTTCAAGTACCAATGCTCTGTGGTTTGTACAACAGCAAGATCACCTGATGAGGCTTCTCCCAGAATCTATCCCCATGGCTAAGTGAGGCAAACATGGATATGTCTTTTTGTCTTTTTTTAGGAATTTAAGATATTACAATATTTAAAATTTCAATGATATGGTAAATTACTTTTCATTTAGAAGATCATGGTTTTTGTTCAACTTAACCTTAATCCACAAAAGAAAAAAAGAATATAGTGGTAACTATTTGATGATTTTATAATTGTGTAACAGAAAATAAAAATGAATCAATTGTGACTCCATCACTTAGGTAACTGTGTTTATTCTTGGCTTGATTAATTCCCTTATTTTCTTCTATGCAGTTTTTACGAATATGTTTGGGCTTTTAGTTTTTGTAATGCTTTTTTTCTTATTAAATGTAATTATGTAGAAATCATTTTTGTATGTATTAGATTATTTTAGGATATAAAACAGTCAAATTGCATACTCAAATATGATTAGTGGTAAGACTCTACTTTTAAAGTGCCAACCACTATTCCTTAGTATTCCTCCAGCAAATATATGCCAATGTTTGTTTCCTTGGCATTTAATCAATACTTGATGTGTGATTTTTAATGTTTCCAATAAAGTTACATAAAATACTATTTTTTCTTATAATTTTCTTATATTTGTATATTTTTCTAGAATCCCTTATTTTCCTTTCCTGTTATATAGGATAAAGTATATTCTCATTGGTCATGAAAATTGGTATATTACATAGTTTTAAATTTTTAAAACTTTACAGAAAACTGGCAGAAGGAATAGTAGGAAAAATTGGTGTCATTTTAGATGTGAGTTATTTGGAAAGCCTTAGATTTTTCTCACCTCAATGCATATTAAATAGTATTTTTTCCTGTACCACAGTATGTTCAGAAACATAATTTTAAATCAAATTTTAGATCATTAAAGTGCTTAAGGAGTAGAATAGATTAGAATTGAACTATTAATTTAATGAGTTTAAATAGTGTAACATAGTAGCATGCAGATGTGTGACTAAAATATAGCTCAATTATTCTCCTGACTCCAACTTTTAGTGTATTTGTGAAATTTGGTAAAGTAAATACACCCCGTAAACCTTAGTTTTCTACAAATAGACAGAAATGTTAGCTTACTCTCAAGAGATGTTTGAGGTATGCAGCAAGATAAGTGTAAAGTACATCACCTAGGAAAATTGCTTTAAGAAAACTTTAACGATTATGTGGAGGACCGAGAAGATAAATGGAAATTGAGGAATGGCTACCAAAGTCCATCACATACAAGGAGTAAGATCTGATATTCTGCATGACTGAGAGGGACTATGGTTCAGGATATCCTATTGTATAATTTATGGAGATCTAGAAGAGAAGTGCTTGAAAACGCTAAACATAAAGAAATAAAAAGATGGAAACCTTAATTACTTTGATTTGATCAAGGCATACCATTTGTGTGCTTTGAAATATTCTACTCTATCCTACCATTATCTACAAGGTTCATGTTAATAAAAAATTAAATTAAAAAGAAAGATTTAGGAAAAGAAATACTGACAACACACCCGAGGTATATGGAGACAGTTTTATCCTATCAACCTAAGATTTTCAGTTGATTTAAAAAATATGAGAACATTCACAATAAGGCTGAAGCTAACTGCATAAGTTCCATTAAAATAATATTAGTAGTAGGGGAAAGGAAAGAAGGGAAAAGAAAAAATATGAGAAAAGGAAAAAAATGGAAACGAAGTCTTTGTAAATAGAGAAGGGTGGAGAGGGTGAAGGGAGGACAGGGAAATAGGGAAAAAAATAAGAACCAAGATACATCACGTATAGGTACAAGATCTCAATGATGAACGTAACTGTATTGTATACCTAAAACGTACCAATAAACTTAATGGAACAAAATAATATCAGTGTATAAAGCAGTATCATCTTTGTAGCACCAGATGATTATAAACTGAAACATGCAAGCCTCACTATCATTTTTCATTGAATTTTTATATCTATCACCAAAGGAAGCAAAAGTTTCTGTGAATATGTCAAGATTCTCGTGACACAAGATTTCTTCTGAAGAAAATGTTTGTAAAATTACTTCAATAATTTGTATTATCTGAAGGAAAAAAATGATTACTCCACATTGATAATGGGTAGCAACTCAATCAATGCTTTGTAGTATGAACAAGAAAATGTTCATTCAGAAAGAAACCCGATTATTCAAATGCTATAAAAACAGCATTTATTGTGTTTTCATTTTTATCATTAAACTTTATCTTCCTGAGGAATTCTTAACTTACATGATTTTTAATGCATGATCATATACAGATATGCTTATAATTTAGGCAAATATAAAAATAAATGTAACTTTTAGGAAGAAATGTTCAATATTAACTAGCAAAATGAAGAAATTAATACTATAATAGTAGATGGATGAATACTTGCTGAACATAAACATTCAAAAAATATTATCTTTTAGAGTAAAAAAGTAAACCTTGAAATGTTTCTGTATTTCACTAATGCTGTCACACTCAACTTTGCATTTGCAAAATGTGCCATTAATATAATGTCTTATAGACTTAACAAATTACTCAAACTCTCTTCTCTTTTGGACAGCAGACTAAGTAGCTATGGATAATAATGTTATTCAAGGATAGTGGGAAAATAATAATTTTATAATCCTGTTACCTTGAGGCAAGGTAAGAGAAGTAAAATCATTTTCATGTGGGTAATTCATGTGTATTAAATTCTGAATTACTAGGGCATCTATTCAATTCTCTTCAGCAATGTAAAAGTGGGTCAAGAAAATTAAGAAAATTATGTTTACAAGTGAATCAAGGAAAAATTTTAAACACTCATTCATCTTTCTACAGCATATTTTTAGAAAAATGTGTCAAGCCTACAGAAATTCAGGCATATAGTTCTATAAAGGTCTATTTAATGCTATGACAGGAGACACAGATAGCAGGACTAGACCTTCTGCTTATATTTGGAAATCTGTTAGCCAGGGTATTGTTTGTAATTTTATTTTCATTTAAAAATTTATTGTTTGGGTTAGATGCTCTTAAATAGAATATTATCATTTATATTAGACATGTGAAACACAATGTTTGAAATTACAGATCAGTATACATTGAAATATAATAAAGATTTGCAAAAATCAATGATTATTTAAATTTATTTTGAAAATTCAATTCAAAAGTACTTTCTGAGTGCTAAGATATTCTTAAATGTATTGATATGAATAGACAATTAATTATGGTGTTAACTCAGGAAATTATTAAGAGATTAAAATATGCAGTTGAGTTTATTATATTTATTGTAGTTGGACTGTTTCAGTTACTTTTCTCATTGCTGAGACAAAATACCAAAGTTAAGGGATGAAAGGCTTATTTGGCTCACAGTTTGTAGAGGTTTCAGTTCATAGCTGGATGGCTCTATGGCAGGTTGGCATGGGAGAGGGGCATTGGAGAGGGGAAACAGTCTTGGCAGACAGAAGGCAGAAGGCAGCAGCACAGCAAGGAGCAAACATTGGCACTAGCCCTCTTTCTGTGCCTTACATTCAGCCCTTAGGGTGGATAGCACTCACACTGATGGTGGGGCACCTTTAATACTTCCCAAAGCAATGCCACACTAATCAGTGGGCTAATTTAGTAATCACACACCTTCAATCCCAGCATGACACACTCTAGATCCAGCCACCTCTGAAAAGCCTGGCCTATGACCACATGAGGCTTTGGGGGACATTTAGACACAACCATAATGGGTTATAACTATATGCACATATACTTAGTCATAAGTAACAAAAACTGACACAAGATTACTACAAGCCTAAGTAGAGATTACTATTTCAGCTGGTGATGCTTTATCAGTTAGTCATTTTTAACCTTGCCACCAACCTTTGTGATATCCTCCATGGATAAATAACAGTGTCCTGGATTCCATAAGAACATGTGTCTTAATTTTCTCATTGGCCTCAGACATCCAAACTACTTTTTCTATATTACTCTAAATAATTAGTAAAATGGTAACTGACTAATATTCTTAATGGAAGTGTGAAGCAAGCAATCACAACACTGATTATGACTTCAGTAATTTTTTTCTCAATGGAATAGATTAACAGTAAGACTTTAAAAAATTCTCCCCAGTAGAATTTTAAAAAATAGAGATTAAAGAAAATTTTAGAAAAAATATCAAACTGAGATTTCTCTTACTCTATTTTTTTCTCTATTGTATTTTTCTTTCTTTGAGAAGTTATCACTCAGGATGAGCTCAGTGAAATAGAAAAGATGGGTGAAATTTATTCACTCAACAAAAAGATTTTGCAACAAACATCGGACAATATTTTAAACTCTGGGATTACTAAGTACAAATGACAACTCCTATGTCCAGAAAGTCTTAAAAGACAAATTTTATGTAGTTACCTGAGTTTCAGGATTGGGAGATTTTTTGTTTTGCTATGGAAGCATGTAGGAGGGAGACCTACTGAAAATAGGATCCGTGAACCCCTAGGATCAGTGAAGTCATGTGTGAGGCATGACACAGAATGTGAGACCTATAGGCTGAAGATAGGTTGGCCCAATAATTGCAGGGGATGGGAGAGTGTTGCAGTTAATGGAAACAATATGTAGCAAAACATACAAATGGGTACCATCACATTCCCCTCTGATGCGCTATTTAGGGCTAAGACACCTACCTCCTCACTGCTGAGAACTTCGTACTGTTAAAAGTTCCATTGTACCTCTCACAGGAATTTCCATCCATCTCAGAGATCTGCCTTGTTTAATATTATGTAGCCTCAGTAGGAGAAGCTCATGGCCAATTATGGTTGATTTGAGGATACAAGGGCTTCAACTCTGCTCAGTTTGCGTCAGTCTAGAGAGATAATTTAGCTATAGAAGAGCTCTTCACCTGACTGCTTGAGACCTCAGAAGAGACTGTGCTACTGGTTAAGTTCCTTTTCTTCCCAACCATTGATGGACCCACCCTGTTACAAATGCATTCTCTAAGATCATTCCTCTATCAGTCATCAATATCAAACTCCATCTCAATGCCTGTACCCAAAATTTTGTACAAATAATAGTATACTTCTAGCTAGCTTTATTCAGAGTGACTTAAGTATTTTGGTTGTTTAAAGAGAATCCAGTATTTCCATTTCTATTTATATTGGTTTTCTATGGGGATAATATAATTATATACCTCTTTAAATGCTTTTTCCCTTGAATTTTATTTTGGTTGATTAAGCATTAGGATACTAGTTTCTGTTTATTATTTGTTGGATTTTTAAAAATTTTTCACCTTCTATAAATTTGGCTCATACTGAACTCTATTTTCAATACAATCTATTTTAATACAATCTCATAGTCTCCTTTTAATAGTTTAATTTTCATTATTTTCAATTATTAAATTTTTTGAAATTACTAACAGTTACTTTTTCCATTGTTTATGATTTTATTTCATTTCTATTTTCCTCTTTATAAATCAAGAAATAAAATTCAGAAGGTAAAATCAAGAAGTAAAACTAGAAAGGTAAATTCAGGATCTTTTTTATTCTTATTTTTCCTTTCATTGGATTGAAAGGTATGCAACTTTTCATAAAATCAAGAGCCTCAATATTCAAATATTTCTGAAATTGAAATGTATCTATTCATAGAACAAATCTTGCAATTACTGGCAGTCCACTGGATATCATGAGAGAAATGTGTTGCCTTTCTGAGAATATTTGTCATTATGGTCAATTCATGGTATAATATTCACAATTGGTCTCACATGTTATATTCATTTACTTTTAAAATATATACAAAAATTGTATCAACCCATGTGACAATAATTTCACTTTCAGGCACTGAGTTTATGTAATTTGTTAGCTATGCAGAAAAAATTAATACTTTTGTTAGTAAAATTTTCCATAATCTTTCGGTCTTCTTTTTTTTTTGGTACCACGGATGGAACTCGGGTCCTTGCGCTTGCAAGGCCTGTAGAGGAACCACTGAGCTAAATCCCTGGCCCTCCATAATCTTTACATACATAAAAGTCTCCACGTGTTTGTCATGAGAACTTTTATGCATTAGCACAAATATCCTAGCCTTTCTGCTATGTTCATTTTTGATGAAATTTATTCAGAAATCTTTAACTCATTTTCATCAAGCCTGGAGCACCATGAATAATTTATCACATATTTTTATACAAAAATCTCATCACTTCTGTCATGTTTTAGAAGTAAAGTAAATGGAAGCTACGTTTTTCCAGAGAAATCAATCCTAAGATCATTTTTTTAAATGCCATTGCTGCCATCTGAAAATTTATTGGGTGATTTTTTATATAATCAGTAAACATATAAAACAAACAGTGAGGCAGACAAAAAATGAATAAACCAGATTATCTCTCTTATGTCAGATACAGGGTGTCAAATAAGAAAGGAAAGGGTAAAATAACCCCCTTTATTCTTGATGGGCCTATATTAAGACCCCCACTGGATACATGATATTGTGAGTACTAAATCCTATGTACTATATCTTCTTTTCACCCTTTTTACTTTCAGAAAGTACTTTATGGCTTCTTATTTACATACCTGAATTGTCAACATCCCTAATATTGCACTTTGGCAAAATTATTAAAAATAAGGATTACTTGAATACAAGTTGTGAGTCATTATGAGAGTTATCAGATGCCCAAGATGAGTACTAAGTGACTAATTGGCAGAAGCCTACACAATGTGGAATCACTGGAGAACCAAAAATGAATTGCATTCCATGCAGTACATAATGGAACAGTTCAAGACTTCCCCAGCATGGTGCACAAATCAAAACTAATGGATTGTTTATTTCTGGAATTTTAAATTTAACATTTTCAGACCATGGTAATTGTGGTAAGAGAAATTACAGAAAATTAAACTACATATATGAACTTACCACTTATGTGTATTTATGAAGGGTCAACTCTTTCTGTTCACAGGATATCATGCTCAGCATTCATCTGTACTTGCAACCATAAAGCAGATCAAGATGGAAGTGTGAGTTAACTAGAATTGAATGGAAATATGGTAGTGATTTTGTTACTTCAGCTCTATGTCTAAGACTGTCTTATAAAGTGAACATGGTGAACTTCACTTCAGCAGATGCATTTTTATTTTCATCTTTTTCTAATAATCGGACAATGCATGTATAAGTTTCCTAATGATAGCCACCTGATGAAGAACTCACAAAGCAATATGGGTTGAGCTCTTGAAATAAAAAGACTTTGTGATATGATCTTTTTCAAATCCCCAGTACTGAGCATGATATTTGACACAGAATAATTGCTTCAAGTGATTATTTTCTTTTTTACTGAGTATAAAGTGTATAAAAGAATGCTCAATTAAACACAAATTGATGATTGGTAAATCAGCTATCCTCATTTCCATTACGCCAAGTGATATCCAAAGCATTAAGAAATTCCATATACCCACCTATCTATATAATTACATACATTATAATACTTTAAAATATAGATTTATTTTCTTTTATATTCTGGAAACATGAGGAAAAGCATTTAATATTATAACTTATACAAATATATTTGAAAGCACTCTAAGATTTTTCAGGACTATGTCTATTTTCTTTGGTAAAATTCCAGTCTTTGTTTAAGTAAAAATCTTAAAAACAATCAAGCATTCTGAATAACTTGAATATTAAACCATAGTTTCAAAAGTAAATTTACATAATTGAGAAATAAAGATGACCTTGTGCTGCTAGTTGTATGACTTTTTAATATATATTGTCTATGACTAATTTTTGATATATATGTTGATGAAGTTTTCTTTTTTCTGATTTATCTATTTAGAGAATATTATTGGATGTGGAGTGTATTAAAGTGACAATTCTATTTGATTTTCAATTTTTCTTGTTTAATAAGTTTGGTAAGAATAATAAGATTACAAACTTAATTCTTTATTATTGCCCTACTTACAAGTGATTGCATCTCTAATTGAGCTTTCCTACTCTAGTGAGATTTCCCACTGTTGGGAAAAATACCTGACATACAAAACTTAAAGGAATAAATGGTTTACTTGGCTCATGGTTTCAGAACTTTTAATCCATGCGCAGCTGACTCCAGGCAGGAATACCATGTGGGAAAGACATGGCGGACAAAGCTGTTCATTTCATGGCAAGAGTGAAGCAGAGCCTCAGAGAGGAAATGGCTAAGAACCAAATATAATCCTCAAGGTTGCACCCCATGACTCACAGACAAGGCCAGAAATGTACTTTACTAACCTGCTAAGTGTCTTTTAATAAATCCATGAGTAAAAGTCATAGTAACACTACTATGTTTTTAGAAATAAGTGACCATATTATACTCACTATAAAAGTATAACAAAAGTCTTAGGAAATGCATACCATTATGTTCTATGAAAAACACTAAATAAGCGTGCAGAATGTGGAAACTCTGAGAAACAAATTAATGTTGACAATCAAGTTATTTCTTATAATATAATAGCATATAAAATGAAATTTACATTAAATGGAATTTTATTCATAAAGTGGGGCAAGTGTCATCTTCCTCTTTTCTATTTACTATGTGAAGTTTCTTCCTATTTCTCTTTTATTAAGAATGAAAAGAAAATAAAAAGATTTATCTGGTGTAATTTGGTACTTAACCGTTTTATAAAAGAGGAGGCCAACTGCATATCAATTAATAGATATCATTATGTGTTAAATCACCTAGAAGATATGGACAATGCACTAGGAACATACTGTACTAGTATTTAACCTTCAGAATACTGTATATATATTTGCAGACGCAGAACTTGTGATTCTAGTCAATTACCTACATAGAAATTAAAATAAGAAGATATTCTTGCACAGAAGGAACAGACATTTCCCATTACATTTGACCTTGAGATATTTAAAAACTAGATCTTCTAAAATATTTTGTTTTACCATAGTCCAATTGTTACTTTATGGTTAGAACTCCCTTTATTGATTCATCAGTGACACTTGATTCAGGCAATTTAAACCATTATGTGAATATACAACCCACTAGAATCTTGCTGAGAAATCTACTTCCACTGTGGTTGAAACCTATGAGAGAATTTGAAATGACCTTCCTCCTGTTTTTCTCAAGAGATTTGATTTTATATTACTTCATTATTTTTTCTGTAAAAATGCATCTTCCTCCAATCCAAAACTATTTTCATTATCATGTCTTGATTTTTACCCCACCTTACAATTTCTAATGTAATTAGTTATCCTTTTGGATCAGCTTTTTCAAAATCTACTTCTCTTTGCCAAAAGAGCAAAATCTAAATGTAAGTAGAATGAAAAGAAATACAGAGAAGAAAATATACTTATTATCTTACGATTCTTAAGATTATATCAAGGCATTTCTAAGATAATAGCCAAGTATTTTTATTTTTTTAGATAAAAAGTACTTAAAATACTTACATATCTTCATTTATTCATCTGTAATTTACTTTTTATCTCTTACAATCCGACTTCTATCTCCTTGTAATAATTATATTCTTTATATATATACAAACATATGTACAATATAGTTGTCTTTTTAAATAACATGATAATTCTATATTTTTAAGAGTACAGTGTGATATATTAATACACATATACAATAAGTAATGATCAAATCAGGGCAGTTAACATTCCCATGTTCTTATCATTTCTTTATATTTCAAACCTTTGAACTCCTCTCTTCCATCTCTTCTCAAATTTATAATATGTTATTGTAAACTAGTCAACTGACCTTAGAGCAACTCTGGATATTTTTAAACTATAGCCCTATTGGATTTAGCACTCAGTAGCAAACTGCTCCATCCTTTTTCTCTGGAATGTACCAATGGTTAAGAGATGCCTAGTATACACAGATGGGCATCAAATGTTATAAGAAAGAAAAATGATTTGTGAAAGAGACTAACTACAGTGTCACAGTGGACTTTATAGTATTTTACTTTTTATCCCCTTCTCCCCTTTAACTCCCTCCCCTCCCTATTATCAAAAGCTTTGTTTCCATTTTTTCCTTTTATTTTCACTTTTTTTTCTTGTCCCTTCCTTTTCTTTAGGTCTTTATTTTCTGTAATAATTTCTGTTTCTACTTTCCTTCATCAGGAAACTCAAGCTACTTTTTCTCTCCTTGAGCTCAAAGATTACACTAGTTTGTTTTTATAAAAATATTGGCTTCTAACTCTGGACTCCACCAATAGCAGATTTTTGTACTATGATTGTTAAACTTATATTTAGGACCTCTGCTAAATGTAACATGTTAACATTCACTTATAAAATTTGTGTCAAACTGTTAAACTCAACTTCTAATCATCATAACTACTTATGTTCTCAGTCTTAGTTTGACTTAAGAGTCCCTTAAATTTTTTGTTTCCAAATTTTCCAATAAAATAACTTGTACAACCTTGACACAGCAGTTAGTAGACATTTTATTAATTATCACATTTTTAGAGTAATACACGTTTCTGGGGATAGATTTTAAGTTTAGTGAAAGGAACACTGACAAAGGCTTAGGTTTCAAGTGAAATGAGATTGTAAGAAAAGATCAAGAGATAAGTTTTGAGAACACCATGTCTATACTTCAGAAATTGCAGTGGACATATGGAGTAATCAGTATATAATTCTGAAATTTAAAAGTTTCAGCAAGAGGTATTAATTTAGGAGTCATTGTGAGATGAACACAGACTGAATAAATATGAAGACTTCTTAAAAATATGGCAATGCCTGTTTAAAAATCTGTCCATTCTGTTGCCCAGGATGATTAAGAATTAACTACATAGGCTCCCCCGCCACCATCCCAAGCTCCTAAGGCAGGGAAGCTGAGCCGCGTGGGTGCCATAAGCACTCCCCCAACCCTGTGGAAATGAGAAGACACATAAACAAGCCTCAAAAACAGACTTCTGGATCACCTACAGCAACCCCAAAGGAAAATGAGATGGAACAATCTGATACTCAACCACCTGGACTCTCTGATCTGGCAACAAAAGAGGATCTGGGAA
>NW_004624761.1:21235299-21251860 GCF_000247695.1 Heterocephalus glaber
AATATGAATGGTCTAAATACCCAATAAGAAGACAGACATCGTCACAATGGTTGAAAATACAGCTCAGAACTATATATTGTTTTCAAGAACCCACTTATAGTTACATAATAAGATAAAAATAAATGGACAGACAAAAAATATGGTTTAAATTAATCAAAATAAAATTAAAATAGCTGTATCAACTTAATCAAAGCAGACTTAAAAATAAATAAAATTATGATTAATAAGGAGCAACAGTACATAGGGGAGGTCAATTCTATAAGAAGATGTGACAATTCTTAACGTGCACATCCAAATATAAAATATCAAAATTTGTGTACAAATATTGATAGAACAATAAGAAGAAATTGAATTATGAAACTATTATACTAGAAGACTTCAATAATTCTCTTTCCTTTGGAAGATAAAGCATGCCAAAAATTAACCAAGATATAGTTACCTGAACAGCACCATCACACAAATGAATTGAATTATCTTTTATAGAATACTATAGGCTGACAGAACACACATTATTTCCAAGTTTAGATGGAATATCCACCATGATGGACCTGTTTGACCGTAAAATACACCTTAACAAAATTTAAAGACTAGATTATGCAAGGTTTACTCTCAGACTTTAGTGAAACTAAAATAGAAATCAATGACAGGAAAATTTAAGAGAAAAATCGTATATGTTTGCTTTTTTACAAAATTCTTCATAAAGAAGAAATAGGAACATTTTCACACTTTTCTAATGAGGCCAGTGCTATCTTTACACCAAAACTGTATAAAGACATTATGTGACATATGAACTATGAGCATATATTTCTCCCAAATATATTTGTAAAATCCACACAAATTTTAGCAAATTAAACCCCCAAAATATATAAAGTATTTTTTGATTGACCAGATGAGATTTATTCTAAGTATGTAAACCTGTTTCCACAAACATTGATTACTGTAATTCATCATATCAACAGGTTAAAGAATAAAAATCATACGATCATATCAGTTGACACAGAAATGTCAAAAATCTAAAATCCATTAATTATGAAAATCTGATCAAACAATAATGAATATCTACAAATTATCTGCAGTTAGTATCACACTTAAGAGTGAGGACATGGACACTTTCCTACTAAAACCAGAAGAAAGGCTATCACCATCCCTAATCAATGTTATACTGGGAATCTGAGTACAGGTGAATGAATGAATAAATGAAAAAATAAATATGTATATAGTTTGGATGGGAAGCAGTGAAAGAGTCTTTCTTCACATAGGAAATGTCCATGTAGAAAATCTCAAAGAATCATTAAAAAAATCCTGTGAATAATAAACAGTTGTGTTTCACCACTGAATACAAAATTAATATATAAAGTTGTTTTCTATATACTGACATATACTGAACAATTCCATTAAAATCCATTTCTAAGTTCTTCACAAAAATGATTTATAAATTGAAAACAATCCAAATGAAAATCTTGGCAATAAATTTTTGATATATCAACATAGTGGTTCTAAATTTATATAGAAAATTAGAAATGAAACAACATAGCACCAAAATAGCAAAGAATACGAAAGATGTAAAACAAAATTGGAAGACAAATATGACTTGAATTTAGGGCTTATTGTAAAACTACAGAGAAAATAAAGCATTCTGCTAGTGAATATATATATATATACACACATACATGTGATAAGGGAACAGAATAGGAGCCTAGAAATAGGTCCACACACATATAATAAACTGATTTTTGACAAAGGAGCAAAGGTAATCAATAAACCAAAGACCATATGGTCAAAGATGGTGCTAGAAGATTTGAAGATCCGTATGCCTAAAAATAAATAAATAATAATAATCTGTGCAGATACTAAACTTTTTACAAAAATTAATAATAGATTACAGCCCTAAATGTAAAATCTAAATCTATAAGTTATCCAGAAGAAATGAGAATAAATCTAAATGACAATGGATTTAATGATGAGTTTTTGCTAAGACATCAAGAGCAGCATGGATGAAAGAAACAAGGTGAATTTCTTTAAGACTGACAACTTCTATGTGAATGACTTTGATATGGGAATGAAAAGCAAAGCCACAGCTTGTGAGAATACACTTGCAAAACATATGTCTGATAAATGATTTGTATTCAAAACAAACATCAAAAAACCTCTCTTAACCCTAAATAATATAAAAAGAAATAACCCAATTACAGAGTGGAGAAAAGGCCTAAGCAGAAACCTCATACAAATAGCAAATGAACATATGTAAAGGTGTTCAACATGCTGACAAGAGCATGGAAAAACAAGAACTGCTACTTATTACTGGAGTGAATGTAGACTGATACAGCCACTTTGAAAGACAGTTTGGCAGTTTCTACAAAGCTAAACATAGTCTCACTACAGAATCCAGCAACAACACTATTAGATATTTATCCAAAAAATCTTGAAAATATATGCCAACAACAACAAAAAGCCTACCTGTGGATGTTTTTTCACAATTTTATTTATAATTTTCAAAAAAGAAACTCTACAATAAGTGGATACACTGTGGTAGCCTACTAAATGAAATATTATCCTGTGTTTTTTTTGAAAAAGAACTATCAAGACTCAAAGAATATGGAGGAGCCTTCAAAATATATTGCTTAGAGAAAGAAGCCAGTCTGAAAAGGTTAACAATATCCCAAATAATTTAATGACTACTACAGTGAAAATATATGACTGATTTGAAAACTAAGTCCAGATTTTTGTCAGTTGGCTGTTTTTTACTCTAGACAATTGCTATGAGGGTCAGGGGTTTAGCTTAGTGGTTCCGCTGCCTGCCTTGCAAGCTCAAGGATCCGAGTTCGATCCCTGGTACCAAAAAAAGAAAAACAAAAAGACAATTGCTATGAAAGAGGAAGATTCTCCAGAAACTTATGAACATTATTATAAATTATGAAATTTTCTGTGTCATACTAGAAACAGAGCTTTGAAGTAAGTTACCGTGGAATCGCCTCATACATCTTTAGGGAGGTCTCTGAGTTTTGTGAACACTGATGTGGCCATGGGTAGTAGGCCGGCTTCCATTCTACCCCCTTGAGGAACTAGGTAGATGGCAGTATTTCTCCTGGTTTATGTCTTTATCTCTTTACATCTTTTGTGTCATTTGTTTTTTCTCAGTAATGCATCTGAAAAAACATCAACATGAGCAGGGACTGGCAAGTTGCCATTGAAGCTTGTGAAAACTTTGACAAATATGTATTAAATTGATCTGGATTAAATTGAATCATTTTGAATGAAAGGCTAAAAGAAAGGCCCTGGGGAACTACAGACCAGAATGCATTATGCCCTTAAATGACAGACTGTAGAATGTATAATAAGATTTAAATCCCTTTCTGCTTCAGCAATCTTCCTACTTGAAAAAAAGTAAAGCTGTTCCTACGCAGGAAATCATGCTTGTCTAATCTATCATTATGATTTGAGGACACAAATAAATGCAGAAATGGTAGACTTTAACATTTCTTTGACAAATGTCAGTACAAAGACATTTTTTGCAGTTGTACATCTGGAAATAGGAAGAATATTTTATTAATGCATATCTCTCTTAGTCATGCAAAACAGAAAAGATAATATGTACAATATTTTTTTTCTCAGAGATGGGAGGAAAGGAAATCCAAAAAGTTTTCATCAAAGGGTACACAGTTTCAATCATACCACGTGAGAAGAGATCTATGGTATGGCATGGTATATAGTTAACAGGATTGTATTGTATATTTAAAAATCACTAAGAAGGTAGATATTATGTTAAGATTTTTATCATAATATTAATAAAGAGGGCAGGAATAAACAGGAAAATTGTACATATTTATGGCATATACTGTGGTGAGGTTTCATGGATGTATACTTATTTACAAACTCAGTAAATTATATATATTAAAGATGGATGGCTTTTATATATTCATTTTAGTCAATAAAATGGTTTAATTTTTTTTAGAACAGTGCAGTTCAAAAGAATTACAATATGGACCACATGCAATTTTGAATTTTCTAGTGGCCACATTAAAAAAGGAAAACGAATCATGTAAATATTTTAATAATGCATTATATGTAACTTCAATTTATATTTAAAATTTTATACAAGAATCAATATAAAATTTATAAATTTTGTCTTCTATGGCATTTCTGTACTGTCTTTGAAATCTGGTATATTTTTGTAGCACATCTTAAATTGAACTAGCTGTATTTTATGTGCCCATTATCTGCAAGTGTCTACCACAGTGGACAGTGTAGACTTACAATACATCAGGGAAGGAATAAAGTATTTTTAATGACACCCACTGATTCCTCACAATAAAAAGCTTACAGAACACATGCATGACATTCAAGAATATATGAAACTATGTAGGGAAGTATAAACAACATGTGTGTGTCTCAAATGGCTGCAGTAAGAACATCTATTGCCTGCTTAAGTAGGAATACGCTATATTCTCCCTAAGAGTGTTCCTGTGTTCTGTTCACCTCGTAGCTCTCAAAATATCTGTTGGATGAATAAATTAAGGGAAAGAAAAGAAGCAAGTGTTCTCTTATTTCAGATCTGGGCAGTGTGTACTCAAAGATTTCATTTAGTTTGAGACCAGTGTGCCTCTGCTAAGGCATGTCCAAACTGTGGCCCACTTGTTGGACATTTCTGTGATAACAATGAAAAATGTTTCAAAAACAAGTAATAAAAATAATGTATACATTAACTATTTGATATATTTTATATGTGGCCCATGACAGTCCCTCTTTAGTCAGTGTGGCCAGCAAGTCAGGCCTATGGAGCCTGCAGTTCACAAGTTGGATATACGTTTTACAGCCTTTCCCCATGCTTCTGTAATGCTACTCATGAAGACTTGAGGACAATCCCACAGGTGAAGGTGGTGTGATTCTTCAGATCTTGGGCATAGATAACTTTTATCTTTTTGCCCATTTCCTGCCCAAAACATTGTGGAATACAAGGGGAAAAAGAAAGATGAACAAAAGAAAAGTGATCAGAAAAATAAAAGTGAGAGAAGAGGAGGGAAATAATAGACAAGCAACAGTGAAAGCAATTTTTGAAAATTGATGAAGCAGAATAAAATGTGGAAGAAATGAAAAAGGAAGACTGGAGGGAGAGAGTCTTCACACTTAAAATTATTTAATTTTTTCCAGTAATTTATTTTTTCCTCTTGGAAGAGACCATGTTAATCTTTCTCTCCTAAACCTTTCCATTCACTTAACCAAGAAGTCAATTTTTAACAAATTAAATTAAATGATGATTTTAAATATCATTAATTTTAAGATTTATTTTCAGTTTTATAATATCATGGATGGTAAAATCTGACTATCAGTAATAATGTAAGATGAGCTGTTATCTTTGTAGACTATTTCCTGTATATTTAATGATAGTAAAATTTAAATTTTGTCACATAAGCAGAAAATTCAAAGAAATTAAAATTCTTTCATTAATAAATTAATCTATATCATTGGGTCTAGTTTTTCTAAATTTAATTGAGGATAATAAACTACTTTACATGGTTATTGTGTACCAAATGCAATAATACATGTAAGGAACTTAAATATAATGCCTGATGCTGAGCCAGAACTCAATATTATTCATATTGTTAATGCAGAAAAAGAAGAATTACTGGATGAAAGAAATATTATTAAACTACAAATATAGAGATTATCTTTGAACAGTAAGGTGTAGATACATATTTGGTAATAGGAGGGCATAGACTTGCCTACAATGACTAATGAATGTTATCTTCCATTCTGTGTAAGTGAAGAAGATGACCTTCAGTTGTGTTTTGCATAACCATAAATATCTAGGAAGAATCATTTGAAAAGACCTAGGTCATATCATCTTTGCAGGATTTTGTTATTCCTAACATTATAAGATTCTAAGACATCAGACAGTCTTGAAAAAAAAATCAGTTGGCACTTATATTAGCCATTGAAGAAATCATAGAGTAAAGCTACTGAGGTCTGTCATAGGATACTGAATTTAAGGAATGAAGGGAAGAACTGATGGAATACATAGAAAAGGAGACAAAGAATGTTTAGTATGATATTCTAAAATTGATGATTGATATTATTGAAAAACTTAAAATTACAGAATAATAGATATTTGTAAACTCAGACACATCAAAATGTGGTGCATATTAAGAATCTCTCAGCTACTTTTGTTACTGTCATTCAAAAGAGAAATGATTGTCTATGCAATTGTGTATATAATTTATTGTTTCTAAGAAACGGTAATAAACATGCTGCCTACTTCTCACTGCTTCATTAAATAATAAGCCTCATTGTGCAGATGTCTTAAGATTCATTACTCAAAATACTGTCAACTTGTTCAATCGCTAAAAATGATTACAGATTTCCTGATCACACAACTATCACTATTGGCAGATTATGAAGTATTATGTTTTTTTGCATATAATATTTATTTTCTTGACCTGGAAATGTTCACTACTTATTTTTAAAATGCTGCTTAAAATGTTTTTTCTTTTAAAAAGAGACACAATAATGTATGTCTCTTAGAACAGGTCTAGATTACATAAGAGCAGATGAAACCCTCTGAGAACTTGATACATTTTATCCTGTGTCATTTAATTGCAAATTTTCATGGTAATATAACTGAAAAATTAATAAGAGGAATTAAATCTTGATGTAGTAGATAAATAAGTAGTAAGAATTGATTAGATTATTTTCCACCCTTTTGATTGAGAGACAACCATAATCTGATTAAACTCGATGATTTTCAGACTAACAAAATCACTAACCAGCAAAAGAGCAGTTCATTTATTCCTTCAGAATCCTTTCTCATCACATTTTTCTAGTTTCATCTTCATGTGTTATCTTCATCACTTTCTTTTTCTGTGAGGTACAATAACCAATACCTGTAAATTAAATGAAGAGAGATTTATTTGTACTCCCAGTTTTGAGAGGTCCATAGTTGGTTAGCCCTACAGCAGAAAATCATGGTAAAAGGATCTAATGCAAGAGATCTGACCATGTCATTATGACCAAGAGACAAAGGGGAAAGGCAGCAGCAGAGGAGCAAGATATAACCTTTCCAGGTCACACTCCCAGTGACCTGCCTCTTTGGACCAGGCCCCACCATCCAACAGCACACTCTAGTGAACTCACCTGTGGACGAATCTTTTGATGAGTACAGTGTCCCCATTGTCCAACCACCATCCAATTGCCCTGCCTCTGATTACATGAGGCTCTGGGGAGAAAGCTAAGTGTAAACCATAATATTCTTCCCTAGGCATTCAAAAGAATCATGTGCATCTCATTATACAAAATCCATTTAGTCCTTCTGTAGAAATTGCCAAAGTTTTAACATTTCCAGTATTCCTGAAAAATCCAAGTCCTCAGATTTCTGGCGAACTAGTAGTGTGAGCCCATGTAAAAATCAGGTGGAATGTTAAGCATTGGCAGCATCCAATGGGACAGGGTAACAATTCCCATACCAAAATGGAAACCAATGGGATCAAAGCAAGATTGAAAATGAAAAAGGCTACTTGAAGCTTTGTATTCAGCACCTGGGGCAAGTTCCATTGAGATGGGAGCTCCAAAAGGGGCTTGAGAGGCCTCATTCCTATGCTGCTGCTGATCATAGCCCTCATGTCCTCTCTCTTGGGGTGGCAGTTTTCACTGCCTTTGTCTTTCATCATCCATTTCACATTCCTGACTTTTCCAACTTCCTCGAGACTCCCAAGCATTGTAGGTTTCACTCTTTCCACTTTACACACTGCCCTCACAGGGAATCACTCCCTGCCCTCCAAGGACTTCATTTGAAATTTGAGTGGAAGACTCCTTCACCTCGTAACTTTTGCATTCTGCATGTCTATAAAACTAGCATTATTTGAAGGATGCCAAGGTGTGCCACCAGGTCCAGTGGTGTATGGGACACCTTGTATCATATAGTTGCAGAGGACTCTGAGAGCCTGGATGACTGAGTACAGTGAAAAATATTTGGGAACAAATTTCCTGGGCATAATCTTTGGCAGTGTGTCCTGGGGCTCTCTTTTCAAGGAAGTCTTTCACTTTTAACTCTTTCAGCCTGGAAAGAGGGAGATCTTGCTAATTCTAGAGATGCATTCAAGGCATGTTTCTATTGTCCTGATCTAAAGGATTCAGCTTCATTTTAATGCTAGTCTTTTCATCAACAAAGCTTTCCTTTATTCAAACTTTGGAGGTGCTTTCTTCCTGGTAAAAACAAAAAAAACCATTTTTAATTGGCTTTTTGCTCTTGATTTTCAATCCAGATCTGCCTTAAAGCTGTAAACAATACTTATGCCACAATCTGATAATCAGGCAGTCTTGAAACTTTTTCACCAGATTAGTCATCCACCCTTACTCTAACTCCCACAGTGCCTCAGGACATGAGAAAAATATAGACAAATTTTATGCTAGAAGAAATTTAAGGGGTGTTATGTACATGTACTAATTGCACACAAAATGTTTAAATATTATGTATTATAAACATGTAGTAATTTAAAAAAGAACATAATACACATGTCATCTAGCCAAAATGGCAGTGGAGTCTTTGTTTCTGACTGAAGCCTCCTGAGACTGGCCTTTATTGTGTTCATTTCTATCAGCATTCTGGCCTTCTGAGTGTCTACCAGTATCATCCATCAGGCTTGGTTTAGAGTATTCTAGAGCTTCTCCATCTGGCATCTCTGAACCATTTCAAACTCCCTTTGAAAATCATTTCCAAGGGATTCTAAACAACATACTCAGTTATTGTCATAGCAACAACCCTACTCTACTATCAAAATCTGTCTTAGTCATTTTCTCATCACTGAGATACATTACGACACCCACAAGTTAGAAGAAGAGAGGTTAATTAGGGCTCGTGGTTTTGAAAGGACTTAGTCCATAGCCAGCTGGCTCTCAGGTAGAAAAGGCACGATAAAAGTTTTTGGTAAAGGAAAACTATTCATATGATGGTGACCAGGAAGCAAAGAGCAAAGGGAGGAACAGAGAACAAAGCTGTATCGTTATAGGTCAAATGTCCAGGGCCACCCCTCTTATCATCAAATCCCACTTTCCAGTAATACACAGGGTTGCTAAACTCGCCAGTGAATGAATCCACTGATGAGTACAGTGCCCCCATGTTCCAGCCACCTCCAAAATCTCTGAACACAAGGCTTTTGGGGGACTTTCAGACCTAAATCATGATATATTCTTTTATAAAGAAATCTTTTCAGTACCAATGGAATTAAGATATAACTTTAATTTCAGACATTTTACATGCACTTGCTTAATTTTTATTAAGTGTAATTTTAAATGTCAAAAATAAAAATTAGGGTTGAAGGTAGAAATCAGAAGCCAAGTAGTTGTCAAACATGTGTGATACCATGGGTTTGATCCCAGTACTCCTAGAAAATAATATTAATGATTTCATTTATTTTAAAATATAATTATATAAGAGCAAAATAGTCATCCCACATTTTTCTCCCACCCTCTAAAATTCTATGCCTCAATAAATAGGAATACTCTGATATGTTTATTTACCCTTAATTTATTTGTAAAAATATACATAGAAAAAAATATCTCCAGAACTTTAGAGCAGATTGTTTCATGATTTTGTACCAGTGTACCTTTGTTTTATTTAAGTATGAATTCCAAGTCACAAGAAGTGTTTGTAAATTTCTAGGATTCTAATTTTGATATTTTATGGTCAATAGCAAAATTTCCAAAATCACTCATTCACCATTTTCTGATCTTCTACCCAGTGTATAGTCATAGCACAGGTTTATATCATTATTCTTGAGTCCATTTATTAAATGCCAAATTTAAATTATTAAATTTATGCAAAATATGTCATTGTTAAATCTTTTTCCTATTTTTCTTTTTCTCTTTTTTCTAAATCATCTTGCATTTTAGTAGATTTTTATTCTTAAAAATAAATTTGGGGATCAATTTTCTAATTATATGTGGGAAAACAATGTAAGAAGTTTTACTAGCAAAGAAATCTTTCATTTTTATAAAATTGTGTATTTCCATGTATAAAATATGCATATCACTTCTTTTTATTATTCTATTCTTATTTAACTTTTTTTTGTCCCTCAGGATGTGTTTGTATACTGTTAAATTTGTTTTTAATAATTTGAAAGTATTTATTTTGCTTTTGATAATTAATACTTCACTCCACATTTGTGACTTTTGAAGAATGAATACTGGGAAGGAGGGAGGATAAAGGAAAGTGAAAGGAATTAAGATGTGTCATGTACATATGTCAACTCCCCATAAGGTATGTAATCATTATGTGCTACAAACATGTAATTATACAAAATGTAAAAATAAATTTAAAAAATAAATTTAGAAGAAACAATATGAGAAAGTTGAGTATTATCTGACTATCTAAAAAAACTAATGTGGTATTTAGTATATCCTTTAAATATTATAGTGGAACTAATTAGTTAAGTCTAGATTATTATAAGACATTTTGGATGTTTACTCAAAATCTGAAGGAGGATAACAGTAAAATTGAACATTTGAAAAAGTTGAAATAAAAGTGGGATATCAATAATGTATAATGGGGATGCTTTCAAGATACTTATTTGAAGAAGGAAAGATTTATTTATTTTGTCTTACTTTTTTTTTAGGATTTCTAAGGTATCAGTCTATGGTCTGCTACTTCCATTGTCTTCAGGCCAGTGTCAGGGCAAAAGCATCCTGGTGGAAGGACATAGCAGAAAGAAATGCTAAACTCTTGGCAGCTAAGAAGCAGAGAGAGTGAGAAAAGTAGAAAGGATAGGTTTAGGGACCAGATATAATTTTCAAAGTTACACCCTCATAATTCATTCCCTTCATCATAGTCCCAGGTCTTATATTTCCATTTCCTCCAAATCATGCCATCAAATATGTTTCCAAAATGGATTAATCCACAGATGAATTTAGAACCCTCATGACTCAATCACCCCTTGAAAACTCTACCTATGAATCCATGAAAGTTTGGGGGATATTTTATATTTATACCATAACAGCATACTAATGTATTTAGAATGGAATGAAATGATGCCTGGACTTTTCTTTTAAAAACAAAACAACTCAAAATAAACTAAAGCACGTAAAAATGCTCTAGGAAGTGTGAGTGGAGGTTACATTATGTGATATTCTGGACACAGGTAAACAATAGATACGATTTTCAAAATATGAATAATTATTGAAACTAGATGAATGATAATAGGTTTAATTATACTATCTTCTGCTTCTTTATACATTGAAAATGTTTCTTTATGTATTTGACACATTTTGCAATAAATTTGAAATAAATTTAACAATCTTCTATAGTCAGAGTGTTTTACAGGTGTCTTTAACTTCCTGTTCTACTGAGAGAATACAATTAAGTATAATAAACTATGCATTGAAAGTATTGCTTTTAAAGTATAAATACCTAGATGCAAAAACTCAATGTGAAAAACAGGTAAAGGGCTTTATCAGATATTTGATGAAGAAAAAAGTATGTTTTACACTAATGGAAATATATCAAAGTTCATCAAGAGAAATATTGTTTAAAATCACAGTACATATTTTTCTATATTATTGGCACTATTAAATGTTTGTTATCCCACACCACTGGCCACAACTGAAGGAGTAATGGATTTGTTAATATTTTCAGGGAGGGAGTAAGTCATTCAGTGTCTTTGGATGATATCTTGGCACTACACAGTAGGAATTTATCAGAACTTCATGAAATACCATGTATAAAATGATATTTGTTTTTGATAGCGATTATAATGGAACTAATAGAATAAACATTAAAGCTCATTAAAGATATTGTTCATAGGTGGACAATAGAATAAAATATCATTAAAATAATTAGGTAATTATATGGAGCAAAATTGATAAGTTTTCAAGATATGTTAAGTAAAAAGGATAAGAGAAGGGCAATGTGTACAAATTACATGAATGGAAAATGATATATATGGTTGCATTTGTATTTGCTTTTTATGATACTCTGAACAATATATCAGAGTATGTGATAGTTTTGTTCTATGTGACTTGAGAGGATGAAGTCAATAACAGTTTAACAAAATATTGAGAATAATTACTCATACATTTTTTATTTGAGGTAAAAAGTATTATTTAAAGAAGCTCATTTTTCCTGAAAAAATAATATATTCTAGGAAAAGTATTTAAATTCATTAAAATACACATATCAAATAAAAATCAATCATTAATTATTATTTAAAGGCTGATGCTCCAGCTGTTATTTTCTCAGCACAATATGCTATAAAATTCAGAAGAAATACTTTATTGTATTCCCATGAATAAATCCAGGTTAATAAAGTATAGGTACATTTTTACATAAACTAGTGTTCATGTACTGAAACTGAAAATATAGGAAGTACTTTATTTTATATTTGTCAGAGAATAATCTCAAAGGTATACAGACAGGGTTAAGATTGACTTACAGTATTGAGCTATATACATAAAACCATAGCACTGTCATTTCAAGAATATTATAATGTCTAACAGTTTGCTTTGACTAAGTTTAGAAAATTAGATTTCATGATATCCTGATGACCTAAATGTGAAAAGATCAAGTGATTCTTTAAAAGCTGCTATTATAGCAGAATGTCACTGTTTAAGGCAGAGATTTCAGTGTCATTAAATGAAACAGTACTGTCCTAGTTGATACATTCATCACTACTGTTACTTAAGTCCAGCAGAACATTTTCTTTTTCTTTTATTTTTTGTACATGGAAAAGATAAGACTATAGAGTTCTTTGTCATTCTAAAAATACATTACTTCACTAAATGCAACCATTAAAATGTTTCTCAAATTCATATTTTGTAAGTGGCTTATGACATGGGTAATAGCAATAATGGAATCTTAAACATATTTTGTCTGCTTCTAGCTCAAACAATACTAGAATATCCTTGTACAGAGCTCAGAATGTCCCTTAGGAATGAGAAGGACTACTGAAAGAACAGAAAACTTTGAATCTTACTGACTTAGATGTTAGTATTTTCCTTTATTCTATAGAACACAATGTATGGAATCCAATGACATTATAGATATAATGTACACATGTAATTATGTATTTCAAATGAGATTGGGCATGTTCAGGATGGTATGGCTATAGACATAATTATATATTTCAAATTTGATTCTGTTATTATCAAGAATTTATAATAGTTTTAGAGTAAGAAGGAAAGAAGAGGATAATTAGATGTAATTCAATAAGCAGGCAGAAAATAATTTTTTTTAAATGAATTGGATTTTCATTACATTTAATTGAATATTTTGATCAAAGCTAAAGATGATTAACAAATACTATTGTGTGAGATTCCACATTCTGGTACTTCCCTCATTATGTCCATGCAAATTTCCATATGATCACTATTAGGACACCAATCACAAATCACTTATGGCAGATACAATCTGCCACTAACAAGTTATATTGGAAACTTCTGATAGGAATGTAAGAATTGAGATGTAGGAAAAAACTTAGTAAATGGAAAATACTTCTGTATTTATAAGATGCTAGGTCAATGATTAAGCAGATATTAGACATTTCACTACATTCCTCAACCCAAATGCATCAAAAATGAAAAAGATAGTATTAATATAATTTTGGGGGACCTGTACGTAAAAGATCATGTCATTTGTAAATAAGGGTAGTTTGAATTTTCCTTTTTCTCTTTATAATCCTTTTATTTCCTTCTCTTGACTGATTGCTCTGGATAAAGTTTTAAGTACTATATTGAACAGGAAACCTGATAGTAGATATCCTTGTTCTAGATTTTAGAGGAAAATTTTTATTTTTCCCATTCAATATTATGCTGGGAGATGGTTGACCATAAATAACTTTCACCAGATTGAGATAAGGCATTCTACATCTATTTTCTTAAAAATTTTTACCACGAATGGATGTTGGATTTTGTTAAAGGCTTTTTATTCATCTATTGAACTGATCGTGTGATTTCTGTCCTTTCCTTCTATTTTTTCCTTTGTGATGTACTACATTTATTGATTTGCATATGCTGAATCATACTTACATTCCCGGGATGAACCCTACTTTGTCATAATACATTCTCTTTGTAAGGAGCCCGACTAGGTCAGTCAGAGGATATTTTGCACTCTGCCAGTAAACTGTTGAGGATCTTTGCAGCTATGTTTATTAATGACAATGGCCAGCAGTTTTCTTTTTAAATTGGTGCCTTATCTGGTTTTAGAATCAAATTAATGCTAGATTCTGGGAATGAGATTAGCAATACCGCTTTCCTTTCAATTTCAATAAAGACTAAGAGGAGGATTATTGTTAGATCTTCCTGAAATTTGTGTAGAATTCAGCCATGAATTTATCGGGTCCTGTCTATTATTATTAATTTTTTATTAGTGCCTCAACTTCATTGCCTGCTGCTGGCTTGTTCAGTGTGTTTTTTATTTAATCTTCTTGGTTCAGTTTTGGAAATTAATGTGTATCTAGGAGTTTATCCATTTCTTTTGGATTCTCCAAGTTATTTGGGTACAGATTTTTGAAGTAGTTCCTACATTTCTTCTGGAATTTGGCAGTGTTCATTATGACTTCACTTTTTTTCTGGTATTTTGACTGATGTATTCTGAAGTTCTTTATGATCTTCAGTATTTATAGTTCTATATATAAATATGCCACAGACAGTGACAACCTTCGAAGCCAAGCCATGTCCCTGATCATGTCGGCAGATGGGGAAAGCAAACGGACCCTTGAGCTTGTGCAGGGCATAGGCAACAGAGAATGGGGGTGAGGAGTCAAGCAGTCCATTGGATTCAGTGCCAGCAGTTTCAAACTCATTCTCCTCTGAAAACTACCTGCAACTAGCCTGACTTCTCACCACAGAAAGTGGAAGTATTATGTCCTTCTGGGCCTGAGCTTGCTACTGCTTAAACTTCTCAAGATAGACTTCTAAGTTTAGCCTGTGCACCCTCTCTGTGACTATCTCTTGTGGCCAGCTCTCAAAGAGTCGCTGTGGTAGGGTGGCCCCAGAAATCATGATGTATAGTTTTCTGTGGGTTCTTATTCCCAGAATAGATCGGTCTTAAACAATAAACCCCTTCCCCAAATGGCTCCTGATTAATCATTCTCAAATAGGGTAGGCACTGCAATCGAGTTTTCCTTTAATTTAACCTGCCATACAGAAGGAGTCACCCATGTTATACATTTAGTGTACAATAACTATGGACTTTTCCTGGGGCTGAAGAGGCTGCCGGCCTGGCTCATTGTTTTTCCCTGGGGCTGTTAACCCCCTCAGGACTCACCCTGTGTTTATGGAGACAGGTCGCCCTCTCTGGGAACTGAGGTTAGCTTTCTAGTCTGTTTCCTTCTTTTCTCTGCAATGTCTCCAGTTTCTCCATTTTCCCTGTGATTTCTAGTTTTCCTGTAGTTCTTTTTTGATTCCTTGATCTTTTCTTTCTTTTCTCTGTGCCAAGTTGTTGTTTCCCAGATGTTGTGAATCCAAAGTCCTAGAGAGGCCATGATGTGCTATCAGATTTTACACCTCCATCTTTCTCTTTCATTTTTCATGGGTGATACTTATTTGGTGTTTTGAAGGAAAGGCTGCCTGAAAACAGCAAAATAGGCTATTTTGATGACAGAAGCAACTATTTATAAGCAAAGAATATCTTTAAATCTTGAGACAATGGTATGTGTCAGTGAAAGCATTAAATTATAAATTACAATGTCAAAGCAACTGGCTTTAAATAGAAACTGACTTAACTGATTTCCAATTTAAAATATTAGATCACATAATTTTCCTTCAACTTCATGGTTACAGCAAGAAGAATTTAACTTTTAGTATGAAGAAAATCCTGGAGTCAGAACAGAATTTGGAAGTTCTGAGTCATAATGAAATAGTAATCATATACTTTAAAACTGAACCATAATTAAGATGTAATGTTTTAAAAATCTATATATTAGGTCCTTATCAAATAAAATAAACACTAATATTGTTTACTATGTATGTTTAAATTAAATCAGATGAATACAGATGTTTCTTTGGAAGAACTTAAAGAATCAAGAATTACAATAGTGCTCTTGGTCACCAGACAGAGTTCTGAAAAGGATTTTTAAAATTTTTGCAAATTACATGTATCTACACTAATATAATAAATTTTATAGAAAATTAATATGCTAGAACTCAATTGTCTCCTACAAATTTTAGCAAAATTTTGAAATTATTGACAGATACTCTCACTTTAAATGAAATTTGTATATAGATGTTTGCCAAAATATACTTTTACTCATTCAACAGATGTTTACTTTATAACTCTCAAACTTATGCCATATAGAAGCCAGAGGGTGATATATTAGTCAGGATTCTATATGCAGAAAGAATCGGGAGGAGGAGGAGAGAAAGAGAAAAAAAGGGACAGAGAGAGAGAGAAAGAGATATTATCTTTCTGCTGTTGTTCTTTATTTTATCCAAGACCTGAACATTGGATGAGGCTAGATCTTTTTTAACTAGTCCATTGATTTAAATGCCAATCTCTTTCAGAAATATCTTCATAGACAGACCCAGAAATAATGCTTTGTATAATTATAATTTTATAGTTATATAATTTTATATAATTATA
>NW_004624761.1:21251960-21264077 GCF_000247695.1 Heterocephalus glaber
TCAATGCCTTAAAACCACCTAGGTTTATTTTTTGTGGTCATGTTACATGTGCTTGTGGGTCAGCTGTGAATGGTTTTCTACATTACAACAGGACTCCACTTTATGACTCCAGATGTCAGAGCACACACAACGTGAAATACCCTGTTCATTCTGGAAGGAAAACAAAAACAAGATGAAATTATTTCCAATAGATAATTTATCTATGAGAGTTACCAAAGTCATGTGTGGATGATACAAATTAGAGGGAGTCGAAGGAAGACTAGTTCTTACAAAGTCTTCTGAAAGTAAAGGTCAAGCTCCTCTCACATTTAATAAGAGGTAAAATTTAGGAAAAATTCAGTGAAGTAAAAGCTTATTGACTCACAATCTGATGTTTAAAAGAATTTTGTACATTATTCAATTTGAAACATTGAAAGTAAGCAAAGTGGAACAATAGGAAAGGATACCCACTGACTTATAGCCAAACCTGATGTAACTTTGCAGAAATCACCCAGCTCCTTTTAAAGGTCAAATGGTGCATCCTGTTATACCTGATGAAGCATTCCTAGCTGAACATTAAGAATGTTTTCCTTAGTTTAATCTGCATATTGAATAAAGTAAAACACATGAGAGTTAATGAGATATTGTGATATTAGTCTATAAGTTTTGCTGACAAAGAATTTTGCTGTATATTCAGAATATTCAGAGAAATGATGAGTTTATTAAAGAAACCTACCTACAAATATAAGCTATTGGTTGCAACAGACTTGCCGCAATAAGACTGAACAAGATTCATTCTAGAGAGATACTGAAGATCTCCTGCAAAACTACTAAATTGCCCTAGAAAACTGCATGTGGATAATTAGCTACCTAAAACACTGTACTTTTGTGTCCTTTTCATATTCCAAGTACTTTTGACAATATGGCTGAGGGGGTGAATGAGGACACACAGGTGTTTTATGAAAATTTAATGCACTCATCTACTTGAACATTTGCCCAAACAAAGATTCCAATTATCATAACATATGACTAGGCACCATCATAACATAAAAAATAAGGTAAGTTCTTAATTTTATGTGCACTTTGGCTAAAAATTAGTTCCCATAAAATGTATAACAGGTGTCTATGTGCAGCTTTGGAAAAACAGTGAGATAGTACTCTGAAATACTTCTCCTACTGTTATAACAAAGATAAACTTGCCAAAACAAACAAACAAACAAACAAAACCAAAACAGGAGCCATTAAATAAATAGAAATGTAAGCCAAATCATGGCCAAGTTGCCATTATTCACAATATATGTTTTTATTTCCTTGTAAATCCAGCCCCTCAATCTCCTAAACTATTTTTCATTAAGACTGAGTCTTTCACATAAATATTGGATAAAAGCATCTGTCTGTAATGAAGTTTCAAATCATCTACACAAACACGAACAAAACCTAACCATTCAGAAGTTCCTTTATATAGGTCTTAAATAAATGCTTTTCTTCACTCTGCCTAGCATGCAATGGGCATGGATTCAAAAAACCAAAACTGATACCTACCAGTGTACATTTGCACTTTTTTTCCCAAAGAAATGCATACTTAGGATTTCTCTGGAAGCTAGGTAACCATAGAAACAGTATCTGTTGACTCATTGCACAGAAAGCATATATCAAAAATTCCTCTCATTTTGGAAAAAGCTTTTACAATACTGCAAGATCACATTCCAAACACTGACATTAAATGCAGGAGGGATGCTACCTTGCAGTGGGAATCATAATTAGACTTCGAACACTTTCCACAGTTATGACACGCAAGCACTTGGCATCTATTTTTGAATGTAATTGAATGAAGTCATTATCTCTCAATTTCATGTAGAAAATCATGCAACACATATGGCCATAGAGCCAAGATGATTTAATGATGGTACAAAAATATAAGAAAATGAGCAAATATATATATATATACACACACACACACACACACAATTTTTATATAACATCTTAATTTATGACATATAAATATATATAAATTTCTGTAAATGTGAAGAGGGTCATGAATATGGAAATCAAAACTCCAAAAGCAAATGACTAAAGACAAATTCACATATTACTTTTGCTCTTAAATTGCATGTGTTTTAAAAGATGAAGGTGTCAGTACAAATAAATACAATTGCAGGATATCAGAAAATGCCACCTGTCCAAGAAATCATTTTTTAAATTACACTGAATAAGTAATCTTTCAATACATTGCTTCTCTGTAGGGCAAGGATCTACCTCATTGTAGTTATAAATATTAGTGGAATGATCCACACTTAAATTTCAAAAATAAAGACATCTGAGATAAATATAAATAGAACAGTTTTTAAATTGCAATAATGCCAATTTACATAAAGTTAATGTATAAGATTGTAAAGATTTAAAACATTATTTATGTATATATATGTATAAATCTAAACTTGCATTGATTTAAGAGTTAACATTTCCTATTTTATATTTTCTTTTTCTTTGAAATACAGCTAATATATATTTAACATATCTTTCAACTTAGGAATTGTTATTATGTTCTCACATACAAAAGGCTAGATATATTTTACAAATAAGAAAAATATTATCATTTATGTTTTAATCCTATATATTTTTGTCATGGGATCATCACTTTATTACAAACAAATAAAACTTCCATAAAATACTGCATTATCTCTAAGGAATTTAGTCAGACTAGCTAAGCACAGAAAGCCAATCTTTGTCTCCAACTAAAATTTTCAACTAATCTCTGAAGTGTTTGTTATGAGACATTTGTAAATATTTACAAGGCATTTGTCAAACATCTTCCTTCTGAATTCTTCAAACATTTATTTTTCATTTTAATGTAATAGATATTACTATGTTGATATTAATAAAGAAAATATTAAAAAACACTCTTCTATGAAAAATAAAATTTTATAACAAAATAATTAGAGAATGACAATATTTAATACACTGTGTACCACAATCTTAAAAGAATGGCCAAAATGTTACTCTGACTAGAAATCATAGACAAAAAAAGACATAAACAGATAAGAGCACAAAAATTTCTTTTCAATAAAATAAGAGAAACTAGTAGTGTAAATGAAACAAATTAGTATATATGTTGAAATATTTTGAAACAACAGAATAGAGAATTTAGGGAATTATTTGAGCCTCTCCTTAATTCTTTTTTCTGTTTTGCTCTTCACTTCTATATGTACATATTTTGAGTTTCTCATTTAAGGGAAACCATGCAATTTTTTAGTTTGTGGGTCTAACTTTGTTTTCTTAACATTATGTTCTCAAATTGCAACCATTTGCCTATGAATGCCTCAAGTTGAGAACATCAAAGGCACAAGAAATAAGACCAAGAATCAACAAATAGGATTATACCAAATTAAAAAGCTTCTACACTGCAAAGAAAATAACCAATAGAGTGAAGAGACAAACTACAGAATGAGAAAAATGTTTTCTGAGCTATTCCTTGGAGAACTAACATCTGTAGTATATACAGAACTAAAAAAAAAAAATTCCTCAAAAAAAAAAAAAAATGGGCCACCAAAATGAATAGATACTTTTCAGAAGTACAAATGGTTAATAAATACTAGAAAAAAATTGTTCAACACCAGTGGCCACAAGAGAAATGCATATTAAAATTACATAGAGTTGTCATCTTATCCCAGAAAGAATGACTATTATCAAAAAATCTAATAATAAAAATGCTGATGAAGATGGAGGATAAATTATTGGTAGGAATGGAAACTTATACAACCAAAATTGAAATCAGTATGGAGATTCCTTTACAAAACTAAAGAATTTCTGTTTGACCCAGGTATCCCCTTTCTATGTATCTTCCCCAAAAAGTTAAAGTTATCATATTATAGGGATATATGTGTACCCATGATTATAGCAGTGTAATTTGTAATAGTTAAATATGGGAAGCAATCTATATGTTCATAAATAAATGGATGGATATAAAAATGTGATATTTACACACAATGGAACACTTATCCTGTATTTTTGATGTTTTATAAATATATTCTTTGCATATTTAAATTCTCATGAATAATTATGACATAGTATCATAATTAACTATAAAATAATTGAATATGGTCAATTATTCTGCTATATTTCTCCTGTTAATTTAGATGAGGATTTAAAATTTACCTCAATTATGCAATTAGTAATCAGATTCTAAACTCTTTCAAGCCATAATGTTTCAGGAAAACAAAGAATGTGATTAAGTTTCTCAGCTCTTATGAAAAAATTTCCAGAATGTAAGATATGTATATAAGCACCTCTTCATTAAATAATCAAGGAAACCTCCGTGGATCTAGTTACTACAATATTCTCACGTGGATGACTCTGGAGAAAACCATAGAAGGTTTAGCATCAGATCTTAACTCAAAGCCCAGGTCTTTCACAAGTAGTTACATGACTTTTCTGAATGAACATTTCTTTACTGGCAAAAAATATGTGATAGTAATAAAAGCTTGCACGTATGTACTGCCCACTGTATGCCTGGATTCAGCATAGGAAATCTTTTGTATTAACTCATTTAATTCTTGCAACAGTCATTTAGGATATGATATAATTATTTCTAATTTATAGAGGATACATCAAAGGACTTTAACTAGCCTGAGCTCCCTCGGGGAATATGCTAGGACAGTTTGAACTCAGAAGTATTCCATTTATATACTAACATCTATTTGTAAATAATGTACTCATATATATGCTTGGCATACCTTAGATATTTAAAAATGTTAATTCTTGTCAAATCAAAAATTCTAATGTATTTGAATTAAATAAAAAGAGTTGTAGAACTTTGCCTTGTGGAAGGAAGGAAAGAAGGAAGCAAGGAAGGGAGGGAAATAGGGAAGGTGCCAGGGAAGAAAAAAAAATCTAAGAAATTAAAGTTTAACTTTTTCATATAACTTGAAATTATGCCATCTGCATTTCATGATGTTATAAGTAGGCAATTTTAAATCTAAAGTTTGTTTCCTGTAAAAACAATATTATAATATTTCCTTTCAACCATGCCCTAAATACAGTAGTAGATTTTGCTTTGTTGTTCACAATTTACTGCTCTGTCTCCATCAGTTCTCCATAGGTTCTCATGTTTTGAGTGCTCCTCAAAATGCTTCATTTCTTTGTCTTAGAGTTAGGCCTGGGCACAAGATTTTCTTCAGTTAATGAAATGTGTGAGACCATGCCAAGTGTTACTCTCAAACAAATTTGAAATTGTTTTAAGTTGGCTACATTCTCTCTGGTTTACATATCTGCCTCTACAAGGGCACAGCCATAGGCAGGTTTCTCCTGCAGCTTGATCCTGCAGAAGAGGAAACAAACAGCCAAAGACACAACCCAGAGAACAGGTGTAGCTCACCTGTAGCCCATGCAGTGCTATAGTGAAAAACTAAGGTTCACCGGTGAAAGCTAGAAGGATTTGAAGTTTAATTGCAAAGCAGGAAAAATGATTCATGTATCATGAAAATAATCAAGCATTTATAGTCTTGATTAAAACATGTCTTTCCTTAAGGGAAAACTATATATTTATATATTTTATATATCCATTTCTTTGGACTTTTTCCTCCCAAATAATCATTGAAGATTATTTGTCAAAATTATAAACCATAATTCATTAGGTTTGCAGGGGGACCTAGGACCTGATATTTTAATAAAAACTCCAGACTGTCTGATATTGGTATTCTAAAGAACTAATGCTGAGAAAAAAGATTGCTATTCCATTTATTTTCATGATGACATTTTATTCTATGAAATTGCTATTTCATAAATGAAAACTAAAGTGGATCCTGAAAACAATATATATATATTTTTTTTTCTTAAGTCAGCATTAACGAAGCCTATATTAGATTTAATAGTACTAGTAGAGATTTCAACGTTTTTATTAACCTTTTATATGAAAAATTACATATATTCTTTAAAAAAATATTTCTCAGAAATATATAAAGAGTTAATAGCTCCAAACACATCCTGACTCTATTTTGTTCCCTTATAGAAGACACTAAAAATAATTGAGTTAATGGTGTTCCCTAGCACTTTTTATGCATAATAAATAATTAGTATTTCTCAATTCAAATTTTTCATTATGCTATATTAACTTCATTTATCAGTTTTTTTATTTATAGCCATTTATCCTCTTACCATCATCATTGTCTATTATCTATCCACTTACCTTTTTGAAACTTTTTATTTAATTTTAAGTGAAATGATACATGGCAAACAGTTCTGTAGCTTACTGGGTTGATTTACCAACGTATTCTGGATGTCTTTTCATATTTGTACATAGAGAAAATCATTCATTTTGTAAATACTTTCATAGAAATAACTACTGTGGAGATTTTGTAGTTAATTTCACCAGACAATTACTGATAAGGCATTTGATTTATGTGTCTTATTGTTACTACTGAATCACACAAGCATAGTTTGTGTAAAAGTTTGTTAAAAAGTCCTTTTCTTTGAGAGATAATTGCCAAATACCATTGTTCTGTATCATTTATTTCTCCCTTCCATGTATCAACTGATTTAGCTTTTGAAAAGCCACAATATCTTTAAAATTTCTTGACAAATAATGGTTTAAGATAAAAGGACTCTTTAGCTGAAAAAGAAATTTAAATGCTGACTAAATCTACATATTTGTAATGTCCTTCATTATAGTTAAATGATGAGCTTTGCTTTTCTCATGTGAAGGTAAAATATAGTAATTATTATGCAAACATAGCTTCTTTTTTCATTACAATCTCAGCCAATTCATTTCTTTGAAGGTTTTGTCCTGAAATTACCTTTCATTAAAATAAAACTAGATAATGACCTCAATAACCTCACAATAATATCCCTCTGATGTTCTTTTTTGATTTTCTTTGTATATGCTGAATGTATTTTTAATAATCTTCATTTACTTATTCCCAAAAAGAAGAATTTCTAAGGTGCATTAGATGGTTTAATTTTTAGAGAGAGAGAGAGAGAGTGTGTTGCTTTTAATTTTTATAGTGAGCATATCACAACATATAGAGTCAGCAATTACTTCAACTTTAATGTTTAATGAAGTTTATTTCTTTCTTTATCATTAATGTTTCATTACTACTACTATTTATCTAATTTCCCCTATTTTAAAAAATTCATACACTAAACAAATGCAACAGAAATAGAATATATATTAAAATTCATTCTGATTACCTGATTTTTACATGTTATGATGGTCTATTACTGTGAATTGGATGCTTTATTTTGAAGGAATAGCAAACAAGTCAATAGAGAAACAGTACAGATTTAACAAAATCTTACTCTATTATTTTTAGGAGAATTATCCCTTTTCTTTTTTTTCTATTTTTGCACCTTGTTTATATAAGGCCGCCTCTCATCACATACAGAGAAGTTCTGGGGAATTTATTGTTTTTCTTTTTAAACTTTGTTCAAGAGAGAAAGTATGATTTGGTCAGATGTGAGCAACCTGCCCCACTTTACTAATGGATGGTAATTTGACTTTTATGTGTTCTTAGATCTACATTGGCTGAAGGATAATGGAAAAAATACTTATCTACTTCTTAGTTTTTTACTTCTTTTCAATACATACCAGTGTGAAACTCTTCCCCATAGGCTAAAACATTTTGTTCTGGTGACTTTGCAGAGATTATCTGAACATTAATAACCTGACATCTAATTTCCTTTTAGAGGAGAAGTGTCTTAGCATCCTCAAATCTTGACATTTTTATTCCTATCGGGTCTGAAATCTTCATGATTTTAAGCTGGAGATATTAGAATGAGTCTATGTTTTATTATTTTATACAAAGTTACAACATAGTTGGGTTTCTTTCCTAGCTCACCTAAACACTTTGTAATGAATATGTTTGTTGCACATAGTAGATACTAATTAAATGATGATTACATAGAAAAGTCAATGATGTCCTGTCACATTTGTAGAGAAAAGATACTTAACATTTCCAAAACTGTAAATATGAGGCAAATCAACTCCTTAAATCATTTTACTATTTGGAATTCTTTTGCTTTCTACTTCTCCCAATCTATTTTTATTATTTACTAAGATTTATATGTAGTACATATTTTATGCTTGTGTGCAATTGCTTTCTCCAAGTCTATTCAAAAATGTAAATAAGGTTTGATGGAGAATATTTTTTTTTCTGATTTAGGTTTTCAGCATGTCAATTTAGGGTATAATGAGCTATACCTAAGTTGTTTGTTTCTACTCAGAAGATTAGAAAATCAAGCAATTTCATATACAATCTTTTGTCTTCTTCTGAGATCCAGATGAATTGAATCACTGTAATAAAATGAAGCTAAGCAGAGTATTATACTTGTCTTCAATACAACTGTGACAATACTTAAGCAGTTTCTAAGTATAATATTGAAAAGGAAAACACAAATCTCAAAATATATCTATAGACAATCTTAAAGACAAATTATTTGTAAAATGTAAATGGAATATCCAATAAATAAGTCATTATAAATCATATTTTTTTGGGTGAGCATAACCAGATAGTAAATATTTTAGGTTTGCAAACTTGAGGGCAATATAATTTCTACTGCAACTTCTCAACAGCAGCCATTGATTATTGGGCAATGTAGTGCAAACACATGTGAATAGGCATGGCTGTGTCTCAATAAAACTTTATTTAAAAAACACAAAAGTCAGATTTGAATTGCTGGGTGGATTTGGCCCATGAGATCTAGTTTGCTGACCCCTGCACTAAGTATGATGTCCACTGTACTAAGTGAACAAATGGAGAAACATATTCATATTTTATCTCTAGCAACAGAAGAAATACACCTGCCAGAAAGTAAGAATTGGAAGTCTTTCATGTTGGGCCCATAGTTCAAAAATTCTCAGATTCAATTAGGCTCATTTATTCAATTCAAAGGAAGAGTAGTTCAGGGCCTCCCTTCCCTCGACACCTTCCCTTTTGTGTGGGCACGTTGCCTGCTATGTTTATGTTAGGCCAAGGCTCTTGTTGGGATGCTTTTTTCTTAGAGATACCCTCTCTGGGAATGATAACCTTCCTTCATGAACCTTCAGGGACTGGTGTAGTGTTCGACCCCAGGTTTTATTAGCCTTGGTGATGTGCCATTCTTGAATGGATTCTCTAATTCTGTCTCAACTTTGTAAATGGCCCCATTATAAAAGCCTCTGTGTTCATTTTACAGGTTATCCATAGCCCCAGTTTAAAATAAATGAGCTTTACTCTCCAAATATCAACATGTCCCATTTCAATAATTCTGATAATCAAAGTTGAGAAAAATAAATACTTAACAAAAGTAAAAGAGAAAAAACCGATATTCCCCAGAAGGATCCTTCTCTATTGAGTTCTAATGTTCTTAATCTTTCAGTAATTATATTTTGGATTACTTTTTTAGATATTGAAAAAATAAATTAAATACCAAAACATGCATAGTCAGATATTTCACCAATTTAACATTTTAAGAATTTTAATTCCAGGATTAGAATGTTCCTATTCTCTAAATTCCATTTAGAAGTATTTTAATCTTTTAATTCTTCAGGTATTACAGAAAAACTTAGAATCACACTCAAACAGTATTAGTAAAGTTTGTAATTCACATTCTGATTTCTCTCTACCAAGTGAAAACATAAAGAGAATAGCACAGTAGCTCCTACTGAGATTTTACATGACATATTCATTTCTACTCTCTTTGAGCTGTTCTGCATGGTTGCTTATCATGTGTTTCTTTTTCTAGTTTTAATAGTTATTCTGTTTCTACTTTTTTCCACCTAAAGTATTTCATTTAATTTTTTTACTCCATAGGGTATTTCCATCCAAGAAATAGAAAATCCTGTTTGATGATTATTGCGTTTTCAGAGAAGCTTGTCGGAAGATCATAGAGTCAAATTAACATTTTAGCTTTTTGAGGCAAGGTCTCTCTTTGTAGTTCAGGCTGGCCCTGTAACTCACTATGTAGCCCAGGCCAGCCTAGAACTTGTGGCGATCCTCCTGGCTCAGTCTCCTGAGTGGTGCGATTACAGGTATTGACACCACTCCTAGCTCATTAACTTTTTAAATTAGTCTCTAACTTGCCCCAGGCATATTACACAACAACTTCAATGTGGGGTTTTTTTGGCCTAGAAATCAAATTTTGAAGTCATATGTCTAAGGCTTCCTTCAATCTTATCATAAATTATATTTAAAGCCTTTTCTCTACAACTTAATTAAATAGATAAATCTTAGATTCTATTATTTCCTCATCAGCCCCCCCATTATGTGTAAGTCTCCATCTTTCTACTTTTGTTTACATGATTCACCCCTAGCATGGATTCTATTTGTGTAATCCATGTTTAAAGGCTGAGCTAATTGCCACTCTTGAGAATGTAATGTATATTCACCTCCATAAAATTGAGCTTTCCTTCTTTTATTTAGAGATAGATGGGGATGGAAATGTTTAAAATAAATGAAAGTTAAGTAATAAGACCACTACACAAATAAGTTAGTATGTGTGAACCAGTGAAATGTGAAAGACTCCAAGAAGAAAAACTATATTTGACAGGCAAACTATATATTAACCATCTAAGTATGGTCAATTTGGAAGGCACCATTACATATTCTGCTCTCTAATTTTTTATTCTCACATAAAGTTTAAAGAAGAAGGAATATTTCCTTAAAATGATTAATATATTTGGCACTCTGAATTCTAATCTTTGGCAATGCATTACATCTAATCATTGAATCATATTTTAGAATTATCATCTTTAAAATATAATCAAGATTATAAAGTTGTTACTTCATCAATATAATTTTTTAAGTAAAAGAAACAAAAAATTTATTGAAGATACCTGTTTTCTCATAACAGAGTAAGAGACCACATGAGAAACCAATTCAATTACTTATTGTTATTTGTACATATGATGCATCTAGCAAACATTTAAGGAGAAATAAATACTGATAAGTTATTCTATGGGCAGAGGACAGATTTACTGAAAGGAAGAAAGGCCTGATACTTTAAGATCATGGCATATAAGAACAGTTTAAAAAACATTCATCCTAGATGATATTCCTTGACCAAAAACCAGGGCTTCCTCTCCCTTAAAAAGACATCAAATACAGAAAGTTTATGAAAGATACTCAGGGTTTTCATGAGCTGGAAAACAAAACATTAGTATGTCAATTTCCTTTTCTAATTTGAAAACTACTCTTTTGAAAATATTATTTTTGTCATTGTTCTGAAAGTATTTATGTATTGATTCTAAACCAAAAGAATGTAGTATGAACTGCTATTTTAATTTTCACTACTATCAATTTTATGTCAAGTATAACCAAAGATGGATGTAAGTGTAATCACTTTTGTAGTCAAATCAAAATTTTCTTGGGTCTGGGTCTTTCTTTTTCTTTCTTTCTTTCTTTCTTTCTTTCTTTCTTTCTTTCTTTCTTTCTTTCCTTCTTCCTTCCTTCCTTCCTTTCCTTCTTTCTTTCCTTCTCTTTCTTTCTCTTTCTCTCTGTCTTTCTTTCTTTCTTTCCTCTTTCTCTCTTTCTCTTTCTCCCTTTGTCCCTTTTTCTCTTTCTCTTTCTCTTTCTTTCTCTCTTTCTTCTTTTTGCACAATATTGCCATATATATGAGAAAAAAGTGAAAGTCATATTTTTGCCTGCTTAAAAATTAGTTTCTAAAATAATACAGAAAATTAAACACAAAACTGTGCTTAAGTACAATTTTTCTAGAGAATACCGTCAAACATTTAAATAGTTTTCCAAAGATATCTATAGTGCCTTAAAAGTGGACAACCCTTGATATAAATAGTCCATAATCCCAAGTATGTTACCAGAGACCCAGAGCTTGGAGTGTAATTGTCAAAGACTTTCAGTCTAGCAGATTTGTTTACAAATGTCTATGATATGAACATACAAGTAGATGCTCAGATAACTAACTCCCAGTGTTACTATTTAGTTGCTTTATGCCACATAATGCATAGGTAAAACCAGGCTCAGTACAAGTTCAACCTACCCTTGTTCATTTTTAAATACATGGAACAACGTTGTAGGAATAAAATTCACATACCGTACCATTCACCCATTTAAAGTATATAATTCGGTCCTGTGGAACACACCAAATCAGCTGGGTGCAGATAGGCAGGTCTGCTCACACCCTACCGAGGTCCAGAGTTGCACCGAA
>NW_004624761.1:21283200-21299464 GCF_000247695.1 Heterocephalus glaber
TAATTAAAATTATCTCTAATTTAGATTAAGCAGATAATATAGTAGAAGCCAAAACAAATTTCTCAAGATCAAATTTGGTATTTCATTAACTTTAACCATTAACATCAACACTATATTGATTTTTGTTTTGGGAATTTCAACTCAATCAGTTTGACTCTTAAGTTTTGGTTTTCAGCTCCAATGAATTAGACCAAGAACAACTTTTACCTGGGGAGTTACATAGCTCCACTCATAAAATAGCTTTGTAAGGGCTCTTCCTCATGTTCCATGTAATACAAAGCCCTTCTATTCTGTCCAATAGGAAATCTAACTTGTACCCATGTGAAATACAGAATATTTAAAATTAAAATAAATTTTGAAACTTTTACTATTTTCTTTCATTTACTAATAAGAATTTTTCCTATAATTATAAATATATCAATAGTTGATAAAACCTTTCTCAACACTGTTGGAAAATGAGACCACACTCAATAAACTAATTTAATTAAGCAACACATATTGCTTAATGTTTCAACCATACATAGGGTATGTGTATGTGTTTGTGTTTTGGTTAAGAGTCCCCATGATCCAGGATTGATGATTTATTAGGCGAACTCTCAGAACTCTGCAAGTATTTTTATTCAGTGGTAAAACATATTACAAAGAAAGATACAAAGCAAAATTAGCAAAGAGAAACAGCAATCCAGAGAAATCCAGGTAAAATCTTTCAGGACATCGTGGTCAGTGGAGTCATTCAATTTGCACTTAGTTCCTCCAGAAACCACTTATGACAACACATATGATTTATTATTTGCAGGGAAACTCCCAGAGCCTCAGCCCTGGGTTTTCATTTGGGACTGTTTGCATTTGATATATGACTTAGATTATAAGGCTACAACCAAAATGATTACTTTTTGTGTTGTTGAAAGGGATTCCTTATCTTAAAATTATTACATTCAATTCTTTAAAAGGTTAGCAATAATATGTAAAATATATGATTGAAATATAAAACGTAGATGGTTATTGTTGTTGAGTAATCCTTGAAATTAGAATCTTATTAATATATACTCTTCACTTCAAACCTTTAAAATGAAACACAGTTGAGTTTCAGACATTGATTTGTATTGGTCATCAAGTCCCTCAATTTATAAAATTGGGAAGGATACTTAACTTCTTTGAACTTCAAACCCTGTAGAAAGAAAATATTTACAAGAATTTTCTAATGTATTTGTGTTTCTACATGAGTGCGTGTTCTATAATATTATTACCATTAAATCAAATATGATGTTTCATCTTATTTTTCTGCTTTTATGCACATTTTCCATAAATGAAACATCTTTCATAATTATAGGATAACTGAAATTATCACTGAAATTATATGTGAGTCTTTGTATTAAGAACTCTGCCCTTGAGCCGGGGATTTAGCTCAGTGGTTTTGCCACCTGCTGTGCAAGCGCAAGGACCTGAGTTCGATCCCTGGTACCAAAAAAAAAAAGAACTCTGCCCTTTTAGCAATCACGTTTGGAGGACACATGTGAACTCCTTGAATGAATCATGGTTTTGGCCATACTAACACTGTCTTCCAATTTTCACTTTTATGGCATTAGAGCAAACTATTCTCTCATATCTTTTTATTTTCATGTATTGTATTTGTAGTAAACCACATTTTCAATGTAGCTTCTCTGGGAACAATGGATATTAAAATCCTTTAACTCTGCTTATACTTTGTTGAAGGTCAGTCTGTTACTGTTGCACTGCAAGTCTTTAAAAAGCATCTCTATTGAAATAGTTTCATTTAAAATCCAAGTTGGAAAGTGGAAGTGCAGAGTAATATCTGTTTGGATACAGAGATTTTATGTAAATAGAAAGCCTAAAAACAAAACTAAAATTAATTAAAAATAAATGGAAGAATTTCATACCACAAAAAGTAATACTATTTAAAAGATTATTAAAACTCAAGTAATGACCATCATAAGCTTAACAATGTCCAACATCTGCTAAAAAAATTCTCAAGTTTTCATAGTAATGGTAAAACATGACCCATAACCAGAAAGAAAAATCAATCGGTAGAACTTTTTAAATAACAAAAATAATTTTTAAACAGATATTATCAATTTCACAAATATGCACAAGAATATAAAGAAAAGAAGTAACATATTTGTAATATAAATAACAGAAATATAAGATCAAATATATACCTTTAAATGTAAAATCTAATATTTGACATGAAAAATACATGAGATTAACAGCACATTATGTACAGTTTAGGAAATGATCTTTGACATGAAAGACATAGAATTTACAACTATCCAAAATGAGGCACAAAGGAAAAAATGATTAAAAGAGAAGAAAAGGTAGTACAAAATGACCTAACATCCACACTAATAGAAAATGTGTGAGAAGAATGTAATTACACAGATTAAGAAGCTGTAAGAACATCAAATAAAAACAAAGAGGATTTCATCAAGGCAGAGAACAATCAAAATGCTGAACAACATTGGTGAACAGAAAAATCTTGAAAGCAAGCTGAAAAGAAAAAAAAAATTGTGTAGAGGGAGAACAGAGCAGTATAAATAGGAGCATAAGTCTCATTGGAACTCTGTAATACAAAAAGTCTCTTTAAGATGCTGAAACGAAACTTACCCACCTACAATTTGATATTCACTAAAATATCTTTCTGGTTGGTATATGGAGAAAGTCAAATGAGACAGATTCAACCAACAAATCTCCAATGTGAGAAATACTAAGGAAATCATAGAAGGCTGGGGCTGGCTCAAAGCAGAAGGTCCCTCAAGTGGAAAATGAAAAAGTTAGGTCATTGGGGTGCAGAATGAGGAGGCGGGAACTGTGGAGCAATAAACATGTAGGGCAGGGAGGAGCTCGGGAGATGAGCTGAGTATAGGATGTTTGCTGTGCTCATTCTTATGGGAGTTTAAGTCAATCTGTGTCCCCACCTTTGTCACTAGGATGGTCTGCTGCTGCAGTGAGCACAGAGTTTTGGGGACTTTTCAGTGAGTGCAAGTGGGTCCCCCAAAATCACTTTTCTATACCTGCAAAGGCAAGTGCAATTTCTAGTAAGCAGATGGTCATTTCTACAGCGGTGTGCCATGCCATGCCAGCCATGCCATGTCAGCCATGCCATGTCACCCACTTTAGGTCCCTACATTTCCTGCTTTACTCCCCTTCTCACTATCCCTACATTAGTGTGTGAAGGAAATTTAGGAGTCAGAGGTAGTGTAAAATGCAGGAAGAGAAAAGATTGCAGGTATCCAGTGAAGGTATTGTTTCAGGCATGCATTAGAAATAAATAATATCTGAACTACTGTTGTCGGAGAGAAACAATCACATTACTCTATAGCAGTAGAGGTTTATGATAAAGTATGCATCATAAACATTCTGATGTCATAGTGGCTTAAGAATATGAAAAGTGATTTTTAGGTACCATTGCCAGTTCTATTATTTCTACAGCATAAGAGCAAGAAATAAAGTTTTCAACAATAAAAACATTGGTATTTATGATTGTTAGGCAAAAAGAAGAAAGCTGACTGGTACTTTCATGTGGTGATGCACTCCTGTCATCCTTTGAGCCCAGCCTAGGCAATTTAGTGACTTCACAAGATCTTGTCTCAAAATTAAAAATTTGTAAAAGGGCAGGGGCTGTAACTCAGTATGAAGGCCTTAAGCTCAATCCTCAGTAATAAAAATAAACAAAACATGCTGACTGGTACACTATCGATGAGTATTTATTGATATTTTAAAGAAATACATTTGTTTTCCTACCCAAATAAAAACATTTACAAAACTAATCATTGACTATTCCATTCAACATGTGAATTACAACATCAGAAGGGATTAAGTTGAACCAAAATCGTTTTTGCTACAGATCTGTTCCACAAATCACTCATTTAGTATCAAACCAGCTCTTACCTTTTGAAAATTGAATTTACTCAAAATGTTCCTATAGCCTTGTCACTTCTCATCTCTTATTTGTACTCCCAAGAGGGTATTGTCATTCCACTTCTGAAATCTATTATTACACAATCCATTGTGTTCTATTGTTTTATTGGTTGCATTTATTTCCTCTCAAATTTTAGTGTTTTATAGATTAGCAATCTGTCACAATAAATCAGGCTTTTGAATCATAAGACTTTTACTATTAATGTCACTTTGGGTAACAATATAAAGCCTGTCCACATTAATATTATCATTGTTCTCATTTATAGTTTCTTCTGTCATCTGTTTTAGGATGTGGGTGATATGAGAAAAAGGATGCTAGTAGAAGCAATCATATATCATTTAGCATAAATATTTGTTTTTAAATATATATGTTTTAAAGGTAACTGGTTCAAATGGCATTTTATTAGTTATATCTATAATCAAGAAAAATAAATGGAGAGTGTCAAACAATGTTTATAAACTTTCATAACCTACACATCATGGCTCATTTATTTTTCACTAAGAAATGCATCAAATATATAAAATTATATAGTTTATAACATACATAAAATGGATATTTATAAGCTTTAGCTTAAGGATCCTAATGCATTCAGAATTATATTAGAACATAGAAGATTTCTTATGTATTGAAACAAATAAATATCAGACTGTCATAAGTAGAAGATCTGAGTTGTGTTCTTTCTGTATCTTTAAACATTAAGTATAATTTAGGAATGGATAAGAAAATGGTGAAATAAATTTGGTCATGTTTTTAATATTATTCTGAAGTAACAACTTGCGTATATTTTTGCCTTTTATATAAAAGCCTGATATAACAGTTTTAGGAAGAAAATGTATGATCAATTCTATACATAAAATATAATGTACAGTTTGTTTTAATATTAAAGTGTCTATTATTTTACTATAATAATTAACTATATATTACAGTGACAAATATTAGATTCAGTGTTACAATATAAATACAATTATTTAATATTGTTATTCTTATCATGCATGAGAAACATGATAACTGCACTCAAATACTACAATGGTTGATGTTGAAAAAAATCCTAGGAATCATGATAATACTCTTATTTACTCCTCTGTTTTGTCTTGAAAACCTGAAAAATTTGTAGCAACATTTAGAGGGGCTATAAGTTCTGAGAATTTTATTTTATTTTATTATTTTTTTTTTCTTTTAGTATTTGGATTAAGTGTTCAAGAATGTTAAGTCATCAACAACAAACAATAGCAGAACAGGCAAAACAGTCTGGGTTAACCCTCATCTATGGAAGATTGAGAATTTGAGAGGAAAGAAATAATTGAACCAAACCATTTACTTTCTACCATAATAATTTGTCTACTTTTAATAAATTCATTGCTAAGTTTAAAATAAACTATGTAGAATTTCAAGGCATTTTACATTTTTATCTTGTGGATGATTTGGGCCAATATTATTTTATCTACATGCTGCTTATCTCTGACAACTTACAGGACAGCAGACAAATAAAATGCACTGGGCATCAGTTTCCCTTACAGTGTAAGAACTCATTATCTCCCTCATAGGATGGTGAGTGAATTTGATCCCCTATATAATAAAACCATACGGACAATACATAAAGTATAGAGTACATATTCAATGTAATATTTTCATTTTTACCATTATCATAATAATAAACATTGATTTATAGTAGCTGTTATTTATTTATTTATTTATTTTATTTTTTGGTACCAGGAATGGAACTCGGGTCCTTGCGCTTGCGCAGCAGGCAGTGAAACCACTGAGCTAAATCCTCAGCCCTCAATTTATAGTAGTTGTTATTTATGATAAGAAAAGACACATGTCATAATAGGCTTAAGAATATAAAACTAGTTTTCTGATTCTCTTTGTCAATGCTCTCTATTATTTCTATGGAATAAGTTAGTGAAATTTACAGAGCTAATATATAAGGTCCAAGAGGATGATGAACTATCCTATGTGTTCTATTTTAATAGTATTACAATATTTAGGAGGTACTATGGGAATTGCATTCTCCCTGACTGAAATTGCATTGATAACATTTTCTTTTGCCTTATCTATGCCTTAGCATTAATAACACTGAATTATTTTAATTAGTGTCTGCCATCCTCTAACAATTCTACATAACATATCCAAGTTAATTACTTTAAACAGTTGTTTACAAATTAATGCACAATTTTCTGGATGCATTTTAAATTAGTGTTTGGAAATAAAATTAGAAATGATGATTATTTCTTTATCTGCTATTGAAACCTATACACAATTTCATCTCAATTGTAATTTCCAAATATATCACCTGATGTTCTATGAAATGATATTTTTATTTCAGCCAGAGTCTTCTACTCAGTGTCAGCTAATGCATACCTATCTCTACCTACATTTGGTTTCTTATAGGAAAAAAGTTCATATCTTTTAAAATTTCTGTCCCTCTCCCCTTGGAGAACTTCTCCAACTTCTCCTTCTACAAATTTATCCAGCTACTTTGCACTAAATACACTTTTGATTATCTAAAACTTATCCCCAAACTACTCAACTATATTCTTTGTATAAGGTATTAATTGAGGTATTGTTTACACATTCAAGTACCTTGGCAGTTTTAAATATGGATTGTGTCCTTTGATAGTCTACAAAATAAGGATATTGCTTAGAATTTCTATACTGAACAGTAATTACCTACAGATGAAAAAGACAAGTTTCAAAACAGATATAGAAAAAAAGTAGTAGTTAATGAGAAGTTCATTTAGTCAGGCAGTGTGGGACTGACATTAGTTATCTATTTGCTGGTAGAGTGCCACTAGTAGTGGAACTACAGGAATAATTCCTCGTCAGTTGGCACAAAAGCTCTCCTCTCCCCACCCCATCTCCTCCTCTCAGTGCTCTCAGTTCCCTGACTGTCCCTTGGAACTCTACTATGAGACGAGAAGCAAGAAACCAAAGTGTAAATGGCTGACATTGGCTGTGGATCCCTGAATATTGCACCAAGATTTTGACCTTCCTCTGTTCTGATTAATTTCTGACCATGCCTATTAACTACTCTGAATATCCATCTAAAAAAAATTCATTATGGTGAGACAGGCATGTGATCAAAGAAGCAAGTTGACACTGGGAATATCTGGAAAGAATTGAACTATAGGCAATGCATAGAGACAAAGGGTTCAATGTTAGCCAACTACAGAGACTTACCCAGATACAGGACGTGTTGCTTAGTGAATAGACAACAAATTTAATGCAACAAATATCTAGGCCAAGTTTCAAATTATAGTTAAGATTGACTCTCTGGAAGACACTGATAAGAAAACAAGTTTTACACCTTTCCAGCTCAGTGGTTCCGGCACCTACCTCACAAGCACAAGGTCCTGAGTTCGATCCCCGGCACCAAAAAAAAAGGTTCCAAAGGAAAATTTATATAAAATATAGTTATAGAAACTTGGTTAAATTAGAGTCAAGTTAAAGCCAGCATGTAGTTAACTTATTTCCTTGAGGTTTCCTTATTTTGAGTTTCCTTATTTTCTTTGAATTTCCAATAAAGAACATTCTTCCCATGCACAGGTAGAGATGAAAAAGGCAGTGAAGAGGTATATATGTTGGATAGTATTAGGAGTTTCCAGTTCCAGTATTAGGATTTTGTACCACAGTCAAGAGAGTACTTTTATTCACTTACTATTATCAATGAAATTATTCAGTTTCAAGTACTACAAACACCTGAATTTCAGGTATATTTCATGATTTGTTTCCCTGAATTCTTTTATTGGATTTCACGTTTTTTGGAAATGATCAGAAGAGCCCATTCACTAAATGTGCTCAAAATCCATAACCTAAAGATCTAGTTCTATCATTAATACTCTTCAAAACACTTATATCAGCTTATTTTTAATAGATAGCCTTATTCTGCTTTTCATTTATTATGTTTTCTCACAATCCTCAAGGCTGAAGTCTGCCTTCTTCTATATTGTAATAATGCACCCCAAATACCACTCAGGAATGGTCAAGGCCCCCAGTTATAATTACATTGCTTTCATTTCCCCTTGCGTCTTGAACCCATAATGTGCTTCTGACTGTGGTGGTTAATGTTGGATATGTTTTAGAAAATCTTTCACAGAAGATTGATCTGGCTAGGTCAATGCTGTTTTAAGTTTCTTTTAAACTTGTTATTGCTGGTGTTAACTAGCAAAGAGCACTTGGATCCTAGGACTCCTTTTGCATTTCTAAACATCTTTTGATGTATAAGAAATGTATAATACCTTACAACCAAACTTGTAGGAATGATGCATCATGAGAAGTCCTCAATATTTATAAAAGAAGTATGAATTGGTTTTACAGATTGCCAATGTAATTTTGATGTTCCCATTTTCAAAAGACTGCTATATGCTAGTGTTCAATAAAACCGGCCTTAGATAACTGAATCACAAAAGAACAAAACTAAATACAAATTTGTCCCATATATGTCCAATCTAACTTGTAAAAATATAATATTTAATTATATTTTATATGAAATATATATTATAAATATATAATATAAAATATATTATATAAATATATATTATGTATTTAATATATATATAGTATATATGAATCCCAAACCATTGACTCTTCTATCTTTTTTCTCTTACAATGATCTTAAAAATCAGAAATTTTATTGCTTGTCAATACCTTATAATTTTGATTTGAGGCTAAACAACTTGAATTAAAATATCTGCTAGTTACCTAAGCAATAGGAAAATATTAATGAAGCATGCTTGTGTGAATTGTTACTAATTTTTTATGTACCAGTACTTCCTTTGAAAATTAGTCAAGTTGTCATATGTCTAGAAACAGAGCATCTGACCCAAATCCTATGTTTGTTTGATATTTATTGTTTGATTAGGCCTATTTTTTCACCCCACAACAGATTTTAAACATGAATCAGACTGAGCTCTTGTACTTTCACTTGTCTTTAAAAGAAAACCTCTATTAGTGAGGGTGACCTGCACATAAGGAGTAGTACTTAATGTCTCCTCACCAGTGACAGGTAATGGGCAGTGCTTCAAGTTTTCTGCTATTGTCACAGTGGATTTCCATGACAGTAGAATCACACACATCAACAAATAGCCAGGAATACTCTTCAGATCTACTCACTGTTGGTAATTCTTTTAGGGATACCTCTGATGTAAACCATAATGCGGCAGTAGCTCAATAATTCATTTCTGCTTCATGTTAGCTTGTAACTCAAAAGTATCTATAAATTAAATTAAGTCCACATATTTTGTTACTGTTATTCCTTAAAAAATAACTGTTCAAAAATAACTCCTTATTAATTGACTAATCTGTAGCTATAGAACAGGATTAAATAATGAATGGCTGATACATCTACTTAACCATTTATGTCATCTGGTTATTTGATGATGACCAAGGCCAAGTTACAAACTAGGAATTATTAATAAAAAAAAGCCCACAGTCCTCTAAAGATGAGGGTATTTATCACCCTGCTCTAAAATTTCATTTACAATTAACTCAAATAATGGATTACACCATCACAATCAAATGTAGTAGTTTCATCTCAAAATATTTTGTACATCTTTTGTTGGAGTAAATTATTAATGATTAAGCCAAAACGTTTCACTACATATGGGAATCCTGCAAAGCTCTAGGCTCTAGAATCCCAGAGACTTTACTGAGGTTCAGACACAAGATTTCTCATAATTATTGCACATCTTTTCACAAGTATTTATTAGTATAGAATGTCACCTTTTTCTACTTTCTCTTCCTTGGTTCCTTACGAATAATTTAATTAATGTATTAGATTAGTGTAATATCCCATGTAATGTTAGGAAGACGCTGGAGATCTCTTTAACCACAATATGGCAGAAAGCAGGTGAGTTAATATATCCTTATAGCTAAGTAATGAAGAGTTGGTCTTGTCCTTGCCAGCATTTAAAACTGCTTGGAGAATAAGGGTGAAACACTTCATGGAGTGAAAGAAAGAAAAAATTTAAAAAAATGAGATAAAGCAATTGCCAGATGATTATTGCTTAATAGACCCACAGGTTGTATTGATTTGATTTACCATAAAGAGAGCAATTAAAAACTGTGATGTCAGATAGGAACTGTTGTTCAACTATTCTTCCCTAGGAATATTTTCTCTGTACAGGATTCACACTGACTCAAAGCCATGATCATGACTTAAGTTATTATCATATAGTGACTCGGGAATGGACAGATAGTATTTTGTCACAATAGTTCTATAGCACATATAGGTATAAAGTAAAATATATTTCATCTTTGGATTACAACACCTACCATTTTTGAATTACAATTTTAAAGGTAAAAAATATAAGAAAATTAGAAAAAATTATTTGAAAGTATTTTATTTTTCTTGTGATATATGTGATCCTTTTAAGTAACAGGATTAAAAAAAGAAGCCACATCAAAAATAAATATGTTTAAATACATATAAATGAATTACAAATTTGCCTACAAATACAATTAAAATACAGTAGTAATGGGAAAATTAGTTTTCAGTTTAAAATCCTGGAAACCAATAAATAAATGCAAAGATTCTCAGTTCAACCAACTTCTACTTAGATTTTGAAAGACCAATTTTATACAAGACCATATTCTCATATTATCAGACAGAATATTTTCATGCACTGATTTATTTCTTTATAGGCTATGCTTTTATAAGTAATATGGAAATATAATCACCCATATAAAGTACACTTTACCTGAAGTTTTGTGAATTTATTCTCTAATAACTATCATTATATATGAATAATGTGGAAGGAAAAATTAATGTGTCATTTTCATATATATTGAAATTTTTTTTAATAAAAGTTGGTCCATATTATTTTAAATACTTGTCATTAATGAAAAGAAAAAATGGAGAAAGTTTCAAAATACTTACAATATTTGCTAAAGACTAAGAAATTTTTCATGGACAAATGTAAAATTTAATCTTTTAAAATGAGCAAAGTTCTTTAATGTCATAATTTTGTAGTATATAGTTACTTAATAAATGTTTCAGATTTCAAAGATAGAAAATTTTATTTCCCCTTTTAACTAGCTTTAAAATGAACTATTAACTTTTTATGAAAAATATGAGTGATATAAGATCAAAAGGTCCAATGGGACAGGTGAAGTGGGATGGGAAGGGGAAAGGAAAGAAGGGAAAGGAAAAATTATGAGAAAAGAAAAAAATGGAAACAAACTCTATGTAAATAGGGAAAGGTAGAGGGGGTGAAGGGAGCACAGGGAATGGGGAAAAAATAAGAACCAAGAAAAATCATGTACAGGTACAAGCACCCAATGATAAATGTTTTGTTTTGTTTTGTTTTGTTTGGTACCAGGGATTGAACTTGGGTCCTTGCGCTTATGCAGCAAGCAGCAAAACCACTGAGCTAAATCCCTGGACCTTCCCAGTGATAAATGTAAACACACTGTATACCTAAAATGTACCAATAAAAGAATTTAAGCAAAAAAATAAAAGAGTTAAAAAAAATAATGTATGAGCTGATTATCTTACATTCCTCTCCTTCATGCTGCCTGGAACAGCTTTGCTAGTTAACAGATTAATAATGAACCATTTATTTTAGGCCTCCAGAGAGCCTTCAAGATGATTATCATATCTGTATGAAAACATTTCTATTCTATGAATTATTTCAAAGAGCTAAGAATCATACTTTTCTAAGAATCATACTTTTCTAGTAGGTGCAGAAGTTTTCTCTGAAGACTGATACTTCAGTATACTTCGTATTTCCGACACTTCATGAATACTATTTCTTTTATTGAGCTCTTTAAGCATCAGTAGTGGTATGTGTGAATCTTACCTTCCTGGTGATCATCATATCAGTTGGTTAAATTTTGAAGAAATATTACTCTGAATCATCAGTTATAATCTCTATGCCTTTTAGACACTTTACAATCACACTGTGTATTTTTTTCTGAATTGTATACATTTTTAAAAATTCTCCCTTAGTTATGAATATGGACACTCTCAGGCATGTCCAACCTGTGCCCCGTACACTTCTTCCCCTGTATTTTTAATGTTATGCTAACTGTGTTAGTTACTTTTCTCTTGTTAGTGAGACAAAATACCGGGCACTCAAGTTAAAGGGAGAAAGGCTTATTTGGGTTACAGTTTGTACAGGTTTCAGTCCATAATTGGCTGGCTCCAAGGCAGGGTGGCAGAAGGGCAACAGTTCATGCCTGTAGGAGACAGCAAAAGCAAAGAGAGAGCATATCAGTGTCTTTCTGCTCCTTTTATCTCATCCAGACTACCAGGGTTAGGGCAGTGCCAAACCAATCATTCACATGTAGTAGTTTAGTGATCACACGCCCTTAATCCCAGCATCACACACTCTAGATTTAACCACATGAGGCTTTGGGCAGACCTCTAGATCCAAACTATAACACTAACAAATATGAAAAAGGCGAGTTTTGTTATTTATATACATTAGCCATGTTATATATTGTGTATTTTGCCCAGTTCTTCTTTGTGCAATGCTGCCCAGGAAGATCAATATATTGGATACTCTGTGTAGATTTTATATTGTTTCTGTCAAAGTATATGAACTCTGAGAGTTGAAGACTCTCCATCTATGAAAGGTCGATGAATGTGTTTCTTAAGCTACTTCCATGAAAGGAAAGAAGAAGACCATAACTCCTCTGTAGTTACCAGAGTGGAAGACATCTGAGCCATGTAAGTTTGATTATCAGCAAGTATTTACTAAACATTGTCTCAATTATACAATTCAAGAATGATTCTAGGATTATAGAAGTACTAGGATTATATAAGTGAATACAGAAAATAAAATCTCAACCAAATGGGAGAGAAAATAAATGTAATCATAAAATGTGTGTCTAACATATATGTACACTTTACCTATGTATAATCTTATTCGATAGTGTTAAGGAGAAAAATAAAGCTGAAAAAAGAGAGGAGAATTGAAGTTGGTAGTGAGGGTTTTTCAATTTCAGGCTGGATTAGTCTGGAAGAGACAATATTCAAGTAAAGACCCAATAGAATTAAGGGGGGAACTCAAGATATGTGGAGAAAGAGAATTCCAGGTACTGGAAATGCAATTAAAAAGGGTGTTAGTGTGAAGCATACCTGATACATATTAATATTGAATGAATATATATTCAATAAATTGAGAGATGTTCAATAAACAATGGCACATTTAATGTTTCTCAAGCATCATGAGCAAAGGGAAGAAATGCAACATAGAATGACTGATAAAATAAAAAATTTACACTTACATGTTTCTCACACTAAAAGGTATAATAGATAATGTGAAATAGGAAAAAAAGGGGCAAAAGGGAAGGGGATATGGGAGGGATAGGGGAAAGGAAAGAAGGGAATGGAATTAATATGAGAAAATGGAAAAGTAGAAACAAAGTCATTGTAAATAGGGAGGGATGGAGGGGTTGAAGGGAGAACAGGGCAATGGGGAAAAAGTAAGAACCAGGATAGATTATGTAAAGGTACAAATTTTCAGTGATGAATCTCATTATATTGTATACATAAAATATACAAATAAAGTTAATTTAAAAACATGAAAAATTTAAAACAGTTCAGAATTGAGAGTCATTCACCATGTAGGTTTCAACTCTGGTCTTCCCTTTCCATCCTTCCAGAGTATTAGTATTAGTATTAATATTAGTATTAGTATTAGCAAGAATCCTCTTAAGGCAGTTTATAATCCTGCCCTTGATGATCTGATTGATTTGGATATATACAAACGTTTTCATTCTCCATTTCCTTTACCCCAGTGGTATCCAATCAGCCTGGTGTACATTCATAAGCCTTCTTTTAGATCAGTTTAGTAAGAATCTCTTGTATTTTGAAGTCTTTTAAAATAATTTTCTATGTATTGATCCCTAATTCCCCAAACTGTTCGTTCATTATACACCTCCTCTTGTTTTTCATTCAAAGTTGAGTTTGATCTCTTTCCCCCATTGATTCTTGCTGTGATTATTTTAAATAATGTCTTCCTTAATGTTTTAACAGTATTACAGTAATATGTTTCTGTGACAAGGTCATGATCATTGTTAAAGTGTATAGAAAAATATGAGAAAAATAAAATGACATGATAATTTAATAAAACTAGTGCCAATTTATTATGGAGAAAAATATAATATGTGAATGTTCAAAATAATAAAATTGCTTGTGGTTAATTAACATTGAGTTGTTATGCCTCCAAAATATGTATTCTCCTTGAAAGTAATGACTAGATTTTTGAAAAATGAAAAATAATATATAGCTGCATATGTAAAAATAATGTTTTTTAGTTTTTACCCCCAAATAAAATAAATACTTTCTCAATTTGTAAAAGAAAGATATTGAACTAAATGTCGCTAGAGTGAAAAAAATCTAGCAATTACTGCTAAGGAGAAATTAGCTGTTACAAAGAAAGTATTCGGATAATTCTCAGTGAGGGGACTGATTTTCAACATGGACTTAGGTAATGAAGTAAATGTTCCTCAAAGGAGTAAACAAAGCTTGCTCCATTGCTGAGGAAGAGGAAATGTCACTGACAAAATAAAAAAAAATAAAAACATGTGCTGGGATATAATGTTTTGTTAAAGAGCCAAGTAAATAGTAAACATATATATAGGTATATATGTGTGTGTGTGTGTGTGTGTGCGCGTGCAAAAGTATTAATGATGAACAAATCCTTCTATAAAGAGGCTATTTTTCCTCCAGTGTATATTATTTTGGACCCTTTTTCAAAGATCAAATAGTTCAATGTAGTTTCTTCATCTTCTATTCTGTTCCATTGATCCTCTTATCTGTTTTTGTACCAGTACCATGATATTTTATCACTTTAGCTTTGTAATACAACGTCAAGTCCAGGATTGTGATGCCTCCCTCTTTGTTTTTGTTACTCAGAATTGTTTTTGCTACATGGGGACTCTTCTGGTTCCACATAAATTTTAGGATGGGATTCTCCATTTCTGTGAAGAATGTTGTTGGTATTTTTATTGGGATTTATTAAATCTGGGTATAGTTTTGGAAGTGTAGCCATTTAGATTATACTGTTTCTGCCTATCTGGGAACAGGGGATACCTTTCTGTTTTCTGATGTTGTCTTTGATCTTTTTTTTCAGAGTACTATAGTTTTTGTGGTAAAGGTCTTTCACTTCCTTAATTAGTTAATTTCTAAGTATTTGATTTTTCTTTGTGCTGTTTTGAATGACATTTTTCCTAATTTTTTCTCAGTGTATTCATTATTAGTGTACAGGAATCCTATTGATTTTGGGGTTTTGGTTGAAGAGCCTATACATACTTCTATGTATACACAGATACAGAAAATGTGATATTTACACCCAGTGGAGTACTACCTTGTCATAGAAAAAATAGACTTGAGTCAGTTGTAGGAAAATAGGTGCATCTTAAAACCATAATTTTAAATGAAAGAAATCAGACACACAAGCTTAAATATAACATGTTTTCTCTCATATGAGAAGCCCAAATTATAAATGAAGAGCAAAATAAAAGACAGATAGTTGGAAGGATGGACATAGATCTATATCAAATGGGAAGTGGATCAAGAGATAGAGGGATAGGAAGTGCAAAAGAAATTAAGATTTGTTATGTACAGGTACCAACTCCACACAAGAAATGTAGGCTTTATATGCTGCAAACATATAATTTAAAAAATAATTTGAGACAAAGTGTAGCCAAAGAGTTTGGGAATTCATTATCCTTGAATTCTAGTTGATAAGTGCACTTAAATAAACACCTGCCAGGCAGGTCTGTGCACACCCTACCGAGGTCTCGAGTCCCACGGAAGACGCTGAATCACCCCGCTGCAGACAGGCAGATCTGCCCATGCCCTACCGAGGTCCCGAGTGGCACAGAACATGCCGAATCAGCCCGCTGCAGAAAAGCAGGTCTGTGCATGCCCCACCAAGGTCCGGAGTCGCATGGAAGATGGCAAATCACCCTGCTGCAGACAGGCAGCCACCTGGTTCCACACTACAAAGACGCAGAGGACACCAGACCACCAGACCAATGTACTGAGTCCTGCTGCTCCCAGCCCAGAGGAAAGGGCTTTTGGGCCACCATCTGTCCCGCTGCTCCTGGAGCAGAGAAAGGGGCTTCCAGGCCACCATCCCTCCCACTGTTCCTGGCCCAGAGGTAGGGGCTTCTGAGCTGCCATCCCACTGCTCCTGGTCCAGAGGAAGGGGCTTCCCAGCCACCATGCCTCCCGCTGCTCCCAGCCCACAGGAAAGGACTTTGGGGTCACCATCACTACAGCTGCTCCCGGCCCCTGTCCCACCTCTCCCAGCTCAGAGGAGGTAATCTGTGCAGGCACTAACAGCCCGCTGCCCCAGTCGAAATGAGAAAACA
>NW_004624761.1:21325001-21364065 GCF_000247695.1 Heterocephalus glaber
GATGCATATTGAGGCCATACTCTTAAGTGAAATAAATAGGACACACGTGTAAATACTGAATAGTTTCTCTAGTGTGAGAAACTGAAAGTGTAAATAATGATTAAGAGGATTAATAATGAATAATTCATACTTGGAAATAGGAAAAGGCCCAAAGGGGTAGGGGTGGTAGGAGGGGAAAGGGAAAGGAAAGAAGGGAAAGGAAAAATTATGAGAAAAGGAAAAAATGGAAACCAAGTCTGTAAATAGGGAAGGGTGGAGAGGGTAAACGGCACACAGGTAATGGAAAAAAAATAAGAACCAAGATACATCATGTTCAGGTATAAGCACACAATGATAAATGTAAATGGATTGCATACCTAAAATATACCAATAAAAGAATTTAAGGAAAAAAAAATTATTGGTGGGTATGGATAAATAAAAACTAATATATGGATGCATTTATATCTGTGTCATCACTCAATATATTCATTAGATCTATTGCTTTAGAATAAAAATCATTATTTAAATTATGTTAGGAAATTACAAATGTTTTAAAGATTATTTTATAATTTTAGGTAAATGAAAACTACAGAATATTTGTATGATGATATCTCATGGATATTTTGTGACCATGGAGTAAAAAAATTTAAAAAGTAGGGAAAATAAAATCTTTTACAGAGATAAGAGATGATTATTATTTTCCTCCGATATCCATAATTTTTATTTGGCATTTTTAAGAGTTCTTTAATGGACAAACCTAACTTTGTAAAATAAATTTATTAAGTAAATTTCTTGTTCCAAAATGTTTATTTTTATATGTTTTAAAATTTTTAACCTTTTATTAAAATGTTTATTATACATAATAATTACAGTGATCTTAGGAAATTTGCATAGTAGCACCTCTTGATCATCATTGCTCCTTCCCCACACTTTACCCCCTTCCTCTTTCCCCAGATACCCTTCTCATCTCTACAGAGTCTACCTCTATTTCTTACATCTCATTTTTATTTTGCTTCATAAATTATCTACATTTTGAGTCTCTAACATAACAGAAACCATGTGATATTTAACCTTCTGTGTCTGATTTACTTTAGTTAACAAGAGATCCTGCTAATTTCTCACAAATGACCCAAATTTAACCTCATTTATGGCTCAGTAGTATTCCATCGTGTGTACATGCTACATTTTTTTCAACCATTTAACAACTGATAAACATATTAGCCACTTTCATAATTTAAATATTGTGAATGTGCTGCTATAAAAATCTATGTGCATGTATCACGGTAGTAGAACAACTTAATTTCTTTTGAGAACATATTCAGAGGAAGTAGATGGGTGAAATAGAATTTTTATTTCCAGTTCTTTGATGAATCTACACACTGATATAGTTGTACTAGTTCACATTCCCACCAACAACGTAGAAGGGTCCATTCTCCTAAAAATTTTGTCAGCATTTGTTGTTTTTTAGTTTTTTAGAATAGTCATTCTTACTGGAGCAAGATGGAATATCAGTGGAATTTTTTTGTTTTTTGTTGTTTCTTCCTTGGTTTGCTGAGACAGAGTCTTGCTCTGTGATTCAAGTGGGCCTTGAACTCACTATGAACCCCAGGCTAGTCTTGAACTTTCAGTAATCATCTTATCTCAGCCTCCCCAGTACTAGGATTACAGGCATGTGCCACCATACCCAGTTCTCAGTGTTGTTTCGATTTGCTTTTCTCTAGTGGCCAAAGACACTAAACATTCTTTTAAGTAACATTGGCCATTTGTATTAATTCTTTTTTTAATTAAGTTTATTGGTACATTTTAGATATACAATATGATGACATTCATCATTAAGAATTTGTACTTTACATTGTGTGTCTTGGTTCTAATTTTTTTCCCCATTCCCCTGTCCTCTCTTCAATCCCTCGAACCCTCTCTATTGACAAAGACTTTGCTTCTGTTTTTTCTTTTGCTCATATTTAATTCTTTCCCTTCTTTCCTTTCCCACCCCTCCAACTTCCTCTTCCCCTTTGAAACAGAAAGAAAAGGTCCATTTGTATTTATTCTTATGAGAATTGTCTGTACATTTCAATTGCCCATTTTCTTAATGGGCCTTTTTTCTAAAGTTTGATTTTTGAGTTCTTTATATATTCTAGACGTTAGTCCTCTGTCTGTGAAGTAGCTGGTAAAAATTTTCCCCATTCTGTAAATTGTCTCTTCTCTTTTTTTATTTTTTGTTGTACAGAAGCTTTTTAATTTTATAGGATCCAATTTGTTGACTTTTCATATTAAATCTTGTGTTATTTAGATTCCAATTGCTTAAATCTATATATAATTTTGAGTAATACTGCCAGTTTGACAATATTCTTTCTACTCTGAAATACAGTATATTTTTCCATTTCCTAATTTCTTCTTCAATTTATTTTTTTCCAAAAAGATATATAAATAATAGCTCTCAAATTATAGGTCTTTCTCTTCCCTGGTTAAGATATTTAATTTTTTGAAGCTAATGTGAATGGAATTGCTTTTCTAATTTTTTTCTCAGTTGGTTTGTTGTTGATGTATAGAAATCTTTGCTGTTTGATTTTGTATCCTGCCACTTGATGAATTTGTTTATTTGTTCTTGAGACTTCTGGAAGTTTTGGGTATTTTATATGAAGGATCAGGTCATCCGTGAATAAGAAGAGTTTGAAGTCTCCCCTCCTATTCATATCCCTTTTGTTTCTTTTACATGCCTGATTTCATGGCTAGAGTTTCCAGCATAATGTTAAACAGGGGTGGTGAAGGTGTTCATCTTTGTCTTGTTCTTGATTTTAGAGAAAAGCTTTCAGTTGTCCCTTACTTGGTATGATATTTGCAGGTTTGTAGTAAATGACTTTTATGTTTAATGTAAACTCTTTTTATATCTATATTTGTCAGAATTTTTTATCATGAATGGATGTTGGATTTTATTAAAAGGTTTTTTTCCTCCGCCTATTGAAATGATCACGTGTTTTTTGTCTTTACTGCTATATATGTGATGTATTACATTTTTGTTGTTGAGTTCTAGTTTAATTTCACAATGATAAGGAGATTATTCTAACTTTTAAAATTTATTTAAGAGTGTATTATGGCCTAAAGTATGGTATTTGTTGGAGAAATTTCTCTGTGCTGCTGAGAAAAAACTGCATTTTCTTGTTGCTGGATGAAACACTGTAGAGATCAGTAAAGTCCAGTTGCTCAATGGTGTGTTTCAACTCTGATATTTCTTAATTGATATTTTTTGTCTTGTTAACCTGTCAATTTGTAAGAATGGCATAATAAAGTCCTCCCCCAGACTGTATTGATATTTATCTGATCTTTTATTATTTCATAATATTTTTTGTATGAAATTGGATAGACTGTCATTCAGTGTATAAATAATTACAATTCTTATCTCTCCCTCTTGAATTATTCTCTTTACCAGTATGTAGTGACTTTTTTTGTTTCTTCTGATAATTTTTGCTTTCCAGGCCACCTTATGTAAAAATGGTTTATCACTCTCCATCCTTTCACTTTCCACCGGTGTGATTTTCTTTCTTTCTTTTTTTATGATTGAGGTGTGTATCTTGCAGGCAACATATGGTGAAATTCTTTTTTCCAACAAGCCATGCTTTATCATTTGATTGGGAAGACCATTAACACCAAGATTTGTTATTCTCGGGTATTTATTCAATCTTGTTACTGCATTTTTTTTTCCAGTGCTGATTCTTTTCTTTTTTCTCTCCTGTTTAACTATCTCCCATATATATTTTCTTTTCTATGGCGGAAGGCTCCTTGCCACAAGTGGCCTCCCTTAAGCATTTCCTTTAAGCATCTGATGCTGTGTAATGGTCATGAATTATTTTAGAATTTCTTTATCATGGAAAATCTTTTATCTGTCAAATTTGAAGTATAATTTTGCATGATATAGAACTTTGCCTTGACAATTTTTTTCTTAAACTTCTAGTTTTTAAGGTTTGTGCTGAGAAATCTGTTATTCTAATAGAATGGCCTTTATAGGTTGTTTTTTGCTTATAGTTTTTGTATTCTCCCTTTCTGAGAAATTTTAATATGATGTGTCATGTAGATGATCTTTTCTTGTCATAGCTAAGCTATTTACAAGTATACATGCCTCCCTTCTCTGAAAATTTAATTCTTTCCACAGGCTTGAAAACTTATCTGCCATTATACTAACAAAGATAATTTTTATACCTTTTGAGTAATTTTTGTATTTTCTTTTACTCTTATTATTGGTAACTTGGTTTCTTTTAAGCAGCAGCCATTGGATCCATCTTCCACAATATTTTTATGTCTTTAGATTATCACTACCTGAATTACTAGATAAAGCAGGTCTTTAAATTCTGACTCTATACTTACATTCGTCATACCTGGCACTCATATTTTCAATTGTATTTTTCAGATCCTGGAGTTCTGCTTGATTTCTTTTCATAATTTCTAACTAGGCTTGGGGGGTCTGTATAGACCACTGAGCCTGCCCCAGTTTCCTTTGCAGGCAGTGATTTTGCTTGGTTTCAATTATGCCTGGTTAGCTGAAAGTTTTTCACCTGACCACCATGACTGGGTGGGAGGCTGCCCCATGAGAAAGAGAGGGTAGTTACAAACTGAGAAGCTTAAGTAGTGGGCAGCTCAGGCAGTGAAGGAAATGGTGGTCCCATTCCTCTGTGAGATCAAGTCACTCATGGGTATATTTCTGAAAGAATTGAGTCTGAAAGAGTTGGGATCATGTCCAGTGGACTGCTTAGCCCTTTCACTGCCTACCTCCACAGTAGAATTTAACTGTTTATTTGCTTTACACATCTGCCAATGTGATTAGGGAAATGCCTTGACTTGAATGTTTGCCACATTCTGGAGTCTAGGGAGAGAGAGTGACCTCTGAAGTAACAGGGAACCTCACAACCCCACAGGATACAAAGCTAGTCAGCAGTAAGCTAGCCTGGGTGCACCCAGAAAGGCACAAATACTAAGAGGAACTGAGGTGATACAGTCCTGATGCTGAGAACACACTCTGATCCTGACAAGTGGTAAAGGCCCAGCAGGAATCAGAATTCACACAGCAAAGAGTTAATGTGGAAACATAATAGGCCCTCATTGTGACTCAGTGTATCTCCTTCATGTATGGTGGACTCCAGTACAATATACCCTGGAAAGAAACTACTTATTGGCCTGGGATTTAGCTCAATGGTTCTGCCACCTGCCTTACAAGTGCAAGGTCCCACATTCAAATTCCCTGGTACCAAAAAAAACAAAAGAAAAGAAAAGAAAAGAAAAGAAACGGAACTGTTCACATAAATATGTGAAAGAGCTTTTTGCAATATTCTTCTTTGTTCCGTTTCCACCTTTTTGTTTCATTATTCTTTTTTGATCCACGAATGAGTATCACACCCCCATGATCCAATCACCTCCCAAAAGCCTCACCTATGGGCACACACAGCCCCGGGAGGGCATCAAGATATAAACCAAAACAAATCCTGGCAAATAATAGGCAATGACATAGAAGTAGTAATAAAATATCTGCCAACAAAGAGGCCAGAGCTTGATGGATTCAACACAGAATTTTACCAACACTTTAGGGAAAAGCTAATGCTAATATTCTCAAACTCATCCATGAAATTCAACTCATTCCTGGAAGTTACAATTACCTGGCTACTCAAACTAAAAATGACTTAACAAAAAAGGAAAACTATGGTCTATCTCTTAAATGAATATAGATGCAAATATCCTTAACAAGATCCTTGAAAACTGAACGCAACCCATGATTAAAAAATCATACATCACAAACAATTTGGCTTAGAGATGTGATCCCAATCTCACACCATACTCAAAAAACTCTCTCTAAAACGAGCAAAGACACACAGTAAAAGTGAAATCTAAAATGGTTGAATGAGAAAATATAAGAGAAATTTTCTGAAAAATTGAAATAATCAGGCAATTCTTAGCATATAAAACCCTTAACCATTAAAAAAGTGATGAATTAAACTTCAGAAAATCTTAAAACACTCTCTCTCTGAGAGATATCATAAAAAAACATAAAGGCCAGGTAAGTGAAGATGAAAAAATGTACATGATATTAATTTCAGACTAAGGGCATGTGTCTACAAAATATAATGAACTACTACAGTTCTTCAAAAATAACCCAGTAAACATTGGGCAGATGATTTAAACAGAGACTTTAGAAACCACGCAAATAAATAGTCAATAAGAAGAAAATATGTTCAACATCATTAGATGTTGAGAAAATGAAATTAAACTTCTCTATAATCCTCATTTCACATGTATTAAAATGACTAAAATTAAAAGATATTGGTGACATGGAGCAATGTCATCTGTCCTACATTGCTGACAGGGTGATGTGAAAATAGCACAGCTACTTTGGAAACTAATTTGGAAGTTTATTGTAAAATTAACCATGCTGTTATAATATATGCCAGGTATTTCACTACCACTTATCTGCCTCAGAGACTTATAAACACATTTCCACAAAAAGTCTTGTCCTTGAAGACATATCACAGGTTTAGCACAACTTATTCTAAAAGCAGAATCAAGTTCAATTCCATCAAGAGGGGAATGGATAAGCCATGTGTGGTAAATTGTTATACAGGAATACTGCTCAGCAATAGGAACAATAAGAAAGAATACATTGCATCTATGCACAACTTCAAAGACTCTCCCATACATTACTGGAGACACAAAAATGGACATACTGTATGGTTACATTTACATTAGTATCTAGGCCAGGAAAATTAATGTATAGTGATGTAAGTAAGATTGATAGTTAATAGGAGCAGAGGATTAGGTGGGATTAACTGTAGAAATATTCTTTTCTTTTCTAAAATTTTTATCGAGGTGATCACTATGCAAATGGGTACCTTTGTTAACCTTCCCAACAAAAATGTATGGAACTAATGTATTTTACATACACTTACATAATGAATTGATTATATGAAGGGCAGAAAAATTATATGAAACATTTATTTTCTTTTCATGTAATGAATTGAAACATAAGAATTTGGCTTAAAAATAAGTATATTTACCAACTTTGTTGTTTATTTTATTTATTTTAAATTATTGTTGCAATATATTCCTACATGATAGGTCCCCCAATCAGCCTGTATCCATTACGTTCTCTGTTTTTATTGAAATCTTAATGGTTAAGCACAGTATTTTTTTTCTATACATTTTTCTCTCTATTGTTTGAGAAATCTGGTTTTCAGTCTTTTTCATTAGTCCTAGTTATTGTTTTCTAAGAGAGAGAGGGAAAGAGAGAGAAGAGAGGAGAGAGAGAGAGAGAGAGAGAGAGAGAGAGAGAGAGAGAGAGAGAGAGAATATGAATTAAGGGCAGAGAAAATTCCAGTAATGAGGAGAGACTGAATGTCTGAGGAAATAATGACCATTTCACTGTCAGCTGAGGCAGAGAATGCAAGATAATCAGACATCCCAAAGAAAAGCAGAATAGAGAAAAAAGCTGCCAAAAAGGTTCCAGTAATTAAAGCTTTTGGCTGACTTCAAAAGCAAGAGAGGACAGCATACCAAACCTTTTTCATGTAGCTTCGTTTATTATTCAAGGTTGATAAAGATACCACTTGTCTTTGATTAACAAGACTAACAGGTTTTAGTTATTACAATCCATTTAGGTTCTGTTGTAAAGGTTTAGGGATCTTTTACTGTTAAAGAAAAATATATACTTATCCATAAAATATGAGAAACTAGAGATATTTATAGCTAAATGGATGCATATTGAGACTATGCTCTTAAATAAAATAAATAGGACAAACGTGTAAATACCGAATAGTTTCTCTAGTGTGAGAAACTGAAAATGTAAATAAGGATTACAATGATTAAAATGAATAATTGATAATTTGAAATAGGAATAAAAGGTCCAAAGATGTAGGGGAGGTGGGAGGGGAAGGGGAAAGGGCAAAAGTAAAGGAAAAATTATGAGAAAAGAAAAAAATGGAAAAAAAGTTTATGTAAATAGGGAAGGGTGGAGGGGGTGAAGGGCGCACAGGTAATGGGGAAAAAATAAGAACCAAGATACATCATGTACAGGTACAAGCACCCAATGAAAAATGTAAACATATTGTATACCTAAAAATGTACGAATAAAAGAATTTAAGCAAAAAAAAAGAAGTGCAGATTGACTTTACTTACTGCATACAGGTATTTTTTGTCTTCTTTGATCCATTCAAGTAGTATGCTAGTTGGGCTACGTGGATACTGTACAGTTTCTGACCTGCAGAAGTTCCTAGTATGTACATGATGACAAATAAATTAGTATATAACAAGTATTGCTTTGAAATAGTAATCATTGAACATTCCATTCACATTTTTCATCAAATTGCTGTACTGAAATCTTTCATAGTTATTCAATATTTTTGAGGAAAATTAACATTTTGATAGGGGATGCTAAGAACAATGAAAAAGGGCAATATTCAGTATTAATTTGTTTGTATTTTACTTCCAATATGGCTCTTCAGCACAGTAGAGGAATGCCTAAGTGAATCAGGATTACCTAAAATAACTCATGCAGCAAAGAAATTATAATCCCACCTCAAGCTCTTTGGAGTATAGATTAGCATTCTAAGGGCTGATAGTATGAGAAGAAGATGGGATATAACTTTTTTATTTTAATGTAATACAAGTAGATATTAAAAATATTAAAAGAACTCTTCTTACCTGTATGAAAAAGTAAAACAACATTTCATCACAAAATAATCTGAGCAAAACAATAGTTAATATGAAATATCATAATCTTAAAAGAATGTCCAAAATGTTACTCAGAGTAGAAGTCATAGAAAAAAAATTCTCTGTCTTATAAATAATAAACTAACAAATAAAAGGACAAAACTTCCTTTTAAATGAACAAGGAGAAACTAGTAGTATAAATGAAACAAAGTAGCAAATATATTAAAATACTTTTGAAATAACCGATTAGATAATTTGGGGCATTATTTGAACTTCACCCTTATTTATCTCTTTTCTATTTTACTAAGAGAAACCATGTGATATTTAAGCTTGTGTGCCTTTACTTATTTTACCTAACATTATTTAAAGAGGAAGTAAACTAGGCACACCTGGAAGTGAGAGGCCCTCAGGGAGCAAAGACTGTGAAACAGAGGCATGAGTCAGAGTCAATGAGTCTTTTGGAAGATGAGCTCAAGCATACCTCTCAGTTCAACGTCAGGCTTGTAGATGAGGCAACTCAATCTACAGCACAAGCAAAAAATAATTGTGAAAGAAATGCCAATTGAGTCAGTCTCTTCTGTTTATTCAGTATTTGCAACCAAAGTTCTCAAAAACTTAGAAAAGCAAATTCAAAATTCTTTGACACTCACAGGACCAGTAGAGGATAAAAATATTTATTACAAGGCAAGATGTCTATTTGGGTGAGACTGGGGCATAGCTAAAATTCTTCTAGTTAAAGCTGTAATTATGGGCCAGAGATTTACTTCAGTGTGCTGCTGCCTGCCTCGAAAGCACAAGGTCCTGAGTTGCATCCCCGGTACCAACAAACAAAAACAAAAAGAAAACCTGTAATTATAGAAAACATTTATTTGTGCAAATAGAGTTATGAGCTTAAAAAAAGGCAAATAAAATGCCTACAGAAATAGAGCTTCTTCAGAGAAATTAAAATATGCACTGTTACAACATGAGTTAGGGAGAAAACCTGCAAGAAATGTATGAAGAATCAACATTCAGAGAGAAAATATGGCAAAGCAAATTGCATGTTGACAAAAAAGTAAGATTTAAGACTTAAAGTGTTACTGTGCCAGTTTTGATGTCACCCAAAATATATTTAATGCTGTTAAATGTTCTGTTGAATAAATAGCACATGAATAAGGAGAGAAGTATTGGAAAATGTTATGAGAGAAAATCTTTTTCATAATCCTTATCATCTTGAAGAAGAGTGAAAAGAATCTGGAGTGTTAAAAACATCAGACTTGAGTGTTAAATTGGTGTGGTACATTTTTCTCTAAACTTGTATTTCACTTGTAGCCAATCACAGAAAAATAAAAGTAGAGATGATTTTAAACAAACTGCCATCCACTAATTTCAAACATCAATATTTAAAGACCAAGAAATAGATAAGACTGAAATAGGATCTTCAAGGAAAATGTATCAAAAGACTCAGTGAAGCATTACATTATAGGTTGATACTAATCCTTCATAGTAAAACACTAAAAGCAGTGCCCCAAACAGACATTTGCAGTCCTATTAGCAAGACGGTTAAGAGTTTGGCAAAATCACAAAACTCTTAAGACCATATACAGTATTGTTTGACTAAAATACAATGGCTAGGTACAGTGGTGCATGCTTATAATCCCAGATATCAAGGGTGCTAAGACAGGAACTTGTTGAACTCAAAGCCAACCTGGGCAATTTTGTGAAATCCTGTCCCAAAATAAAAGATAGAAAGGACTGAGGATACTACAAGGTCCTTGATTCAGTTCCCAGCACCAAAACAACAAAAAGATTAGATATATTATTCTTATCTAACATAATGTACTATAACCACATATTGAACTATTCATTTAAATTATCTACAAATAATATAGTAACTAACTTTTTATTTATTTTATTTATGTTCTTTAAGAACATTGTATAATGAAAATAGTAAATGTATGGTGAATTTCTTTTAAAACATTTTATTTTTGTTTTAATTTAATTACCAAGATTGTAAATTATTAGTTCTCAGTCTAATATACTCTAAAATACATGTTTTAAATGTAGTAAAGAATTTAAACTAATCCTAATTTCTAGACAATTCTCAAATAGCACATGTACTTGCTTTTCCCATCCTAATGAGTTTCTTAGTTCATAAAAGTCATTTATTTTTAGTTCTTTCTTTTTATATTTGAAAAAAGCAGACAAAGCAACCAACTAGAATTCTATTGGTGGATAAAAATCCAGAACTCAACCTCCTCATTAGGCTTCCATTTTTATGTCTACAAAACTTGATGAAATATGAGTAAAATAATACTGACTTAGAAAATGTCACTGATTTCAGCCATTTACCTGACATGTAATCTGGATTATCACTTCATGTTATTGAAATTCTGTGAATTTAATTGTTCTTTTAACACTTCTTTAAGATGGTGAATAATATCATTTTTAAAATTATTCTAGTAGCTTAGATTTTAATAAATATTTTATTATAAAACTGAATAGTGGATTTTGAAAATATAAATATATATATATATGAGAAATAGTCACTAGGTTACTCACAATGTTAGATTCATGATGCTAGCTTTGACATTTTTGTGTGCCCATATTTTATTTCTAGTTATAGATACTCATATGCACCTATAGATGAATGAGCTCATATGAAACAAAGTGTTTTGTTATGAAATTATTTCACATACAATAAAGATATAATACATTGCTTCTCCTTATCAGTAAAATCAAATAACACCACTTGTGTGATGTAAAAGTTAAATAGATATAATAAATACATTAGTTCCACTAGATATTTAGTAAGCTTTGTTATAGGTAAGTGACATGATATTTAAAATTTGGAAAGAAAAAATAGCTGTTTTGAAGAATGTAATTACACTAGAGAGAATACAAAGGTTTGCTTTTTAAATTGCATTGCTAAAAGAAAATGCATAAGTGAAGAAAATGTTCTTTAGAGGGATGTGTTAAAAAATATATATAATGTGTGAGGTAAAATTGATTTAGTTAAACAAACTTATGCAACCACACAATGATCATTATTTAAGTAAAAATGATATAGAAGACCATTGTATTTCAACTCTCAACAAAAACACCAGAAATGGACCATACGTATGCTTTTCTTCAGAGAATAAAGTGGGGAAGAAACCCTGTCCTGTAACAAGCCTCTATCTCATTCTGGTCTTGCCAAGATATAATCAAGTCAGATAAAAGATGAAAAGCTTTTAACAAAAGCCTAGCTGTCAAAAATTGTTTGACCTTTATATTATTAGCTGCTTAACAGTGTGCCAACTATTTTTGATGCATTACCTATTTTTTTCATAATATTATAGACAGCTAAGTTAGGTACAAATATATATATATATATATTTAGTATTGGGGATCAAACTCAGGACCTTGTGCTTTCGAGGCAGGCAAGGCACCACTAAGCTAAATCCCTGGGCTAGGTAGAAATATTATAGGCAGTCAGATATCGGTGGGTCTTTGAGAGAATCAGGTCAAGAGGTGAAAACACATTACAACTGTAGCTTGAGGCACATCAGTTGGAGGCCAGGCCTCAAGGTAATAAGGAAATGACTAGGTCTACCTACTTCCCCCAGGGATGAAATAAGTGGTAACACCTGGTCTAATGAAGTCTAAATAGATATCAGTCACTTCAGTAAGTGACCAAGACTCTCAGACCCATCATCTTCCTGAGAACTTCTTTGTTCTTTCCATGTACACTTGCTACATGAGTTGCTTCCCCCATTGGATCACTATTACCTAACTGACTATACTGGTAAACTTATTGGTTGATCATATTTCCTTCTCTTAACCTCTGTTGTTCCTTAGAATTCATTATTCAATTTTGGGGAAGAAGAACTTGGTGTATCTGACCTCTATCAGTTTGGGATCTATAATATTTCTCCTATATCATTTGGAGGTCTGATATCATTCCTATATCAAAAATAGCTACAAAGTGAAACTAATCTCCCTTTACCCTGAACAGACAGACTCAGAGAGGTAAATACCTCTCTGGAAATCATTCCTCTCTTCAGGGCTAGAGTTAGGATTAACACTATTGTCTGTCTGACTCCAATTTCCAGGCTTTATATATTAAGCCGAGATACTTTTTTTGCAGTTATTGATGAGTTACTCTTGCCATATGTGTAGTGGCTTTATAAGTTTTAAAATGATTAAGAAAGAGACATATAGTAAAATATAGTATTAAATTTGCTGTCTTTCAGAAAGTAATGATTTGCCATGTGTACATATATTACCATATGATTTTCAGTATTCCCATGTGACTATAGCAAAATGTGAGAATGGAAATAGTATTCTGTCTTTTGAAGACAATTAATGTCTTGGAAGATATACAATATTTTGGAAAAATAAATTGTGAGAGTTAATGATCAAGAAGAGTAAAAACAGGACAGACCTAAACAAAATGTGTTAGAGGGTGAAGTTAATGACTGGGTCTAGCAGCAAAGTGCTTCTAAGATCAACAGCAATTGAATGGGAGATGATTAGAAAACAAAAGCTATAAGGACTATTTGACCACAGATATCTGTTCACAGTGCATTGTTTGGTAAAATAAGACAAAAATGTTTCTTGACTAGGTTATATCTTTCAACATATGAAATTTTCTAAGGACCTAGAGTGAAGAAAGCTTTATTTCCACCCTCCATCAAACATTAATAGCATGGCTAAGAAATCAAACTTTGGAACCCAACATCTTACTTGTTTCATAATATTGTTAAAATTCCTTAAACACTCTTGCCTCCATTTAAAATATGCATTCATAAAATGCAAATAAAAATATCATCTTCCTCCTTGGTTTGTTTTGTTGCCTGATAGGTTAAAAATTGTGAAGTGAATAATGCTATGCTTTGTACATATTCACCACTAAATTAAACAGGCCATTTATTGTTTCTACTTCTTAATGTGCTTAAATGTCTCAGTGGCTTCTCTTAACTCATAACAAACATCTTGAAAAGCACATTGCATTTTTTTTTAGCATTTTTATCCTTAGTCACAAAGCTAAGCTCTTTGGTGGGTTGAAACTTACCAAGCAAGATACTTAAACCTGTTTGAATAACAGGTTTCTTTAAAAATCTCATGAGAGCTGTGTCTCTTTAGCTTACCTACTATCTAGGCAGTCAGTCAGAACAATGACAGTCATGATCAAGTCTTTATTAATTTACTGTAACATTGTAAGCAAGAAGCCTCAAAGAAAGCCATCAGTGTTCTGTTTCCTCACAGAATGGCAACCAGATTGTGTCAGCTGATGCATGGATGCAGGAGTCCCAAATACCTTAAAATATGGCTTTGGGGACCACCCTACTGATGGTGCCCAGGACAGGGTGTGAGCAGTGCAGGCTGTAAAGAGCTAACCCCCCCCAATTGGCTTATTTTAAGAAGTGAGTCTGACTGAAGCTTATGTGACTCACAGAAGCACCTCATAAGCACTATGGTAATATGCAGGTCAACAGGACCTTCCTGCTTATACCCATGGCCAAGACCAGAGAAGTGGCCTATGAAGCTGTGGGGCTCAATATGAGATAACATAGCAGCTGAGATTGGAGTAACTCACACCCAAATTTCATTCCCACTACTAAAACCTTCTTAACTAGAAGAACAATTTTCTAATTACAATACTATATTTTGTCTATTCTGCTCCTAATTCAATAGTGTTTTGTCTTTTCCTTTGCAAGCCTTGCCTACATTAGTATCCATAGCAATTGCATGACTACACATCCTCACATGTAGTTCTCCTTTACCAAAATTTGATTACCAATAAAAATTAGTGGTTTGAACTGATTACAGGCTTCACTGGTTGCTCAACACTTTCCATCCTGGCTCCCCACTTTTTTCTTTAATTCTCTCTTTGATTCTGTCTTTAATTCTGTCTACATTGTACACTGGACAGGGGACTGGAGCTTACTACAGAGGTCTCCAGTAGATGGCACTTTTGTATGCTAATTATTTTGAATGAAAGAAACTCAGAAATTAGTGGATGCTGGAAGAAGTTGTAGTCTGATATTTCCTTGTCTGCTTAAAATCTAGACCAAGGAAAAAACTAATTACTGTACTTTTGATCTCTTCCTTGAGTTTTTATTACCTAAACTGGAGGAAGAACTACTGAAGTCGGCCAGCATACTTTGACAGACTCTTGTCATACATCATTGGCTTCTACATGAGTTTCATTCAGTATTTCAAAGAGAACAACTTATAGTACAATCCTGTGTATTGGGTGGGCCCAATGGACTTTGTCCCAAGATTTGTTTCTCCAAACCCATTTAATTCTCCAAAAATCTTTCACTATTCTCATCTAATTTCTCTCACTCATCATTCTTCCTCTATCCTCTGGATAAGATTACATAAGCTTCTAAATCCTGATTGGCCCCATATATGTGTTATAATCATTGAAGTTCTCTTGCTTGATTCAAATAGAAATAATGAATATGCATGGCCCAGCTCTAGCAGCTCCAGGCTTATGTCTCAGTGACTTTTAGCCTTTAGTGCTGTGGCCCTAAAATGTTACTTACAGCACTTGGTGGCCTTCAGTTACCTTTCTCAGCTCCTCAGCAACTGAGGTTCATAGACCTCTTGTCAGTTATTTGCAGCTATTCCAGCAGCTTCTATTGCCTCTGTAGGTCTCAGCCAAATGCTACTGGTCATTGTCAGTCAATGACATTGGTTGCTTCCAGTTGATGCTGGTCATTGCCAGTTAATATTGCCCATCTCTGCCAGTCTCTGTTGCCACTTTTTGTAACTCTTCAGTGCTAGTATCCCCTGCTGTTTATTTTTAAAGCAAATCTCTCTGCCCATAATGCAAATCCCTCTGGAATAAGTATCCTGAGTAGATTTACAGGAATTCCAACCCTACAATACATAAGGAATGAATTGTGTACAGGTTTATAAGACCACAGTGCCAGGCATTATTTGGAACTGTAGTGGCACAGTGGAGGGCAGTACAAGGCGGAATTCTCCTAGACTGTCCTGAGAAATATAGGGGAGCACTGCTTGTATAAAGGAACAGAGTGCACAGTCATCTGCAATTACCTGGGAATCTGGGAAACTGGATTCAGGTTTCAAGCCTTAACAAGATGGAGTCATAAGGAAGGACGAAGTCAGCTGGACTTGGTTGACATTTCAAATCTGCTGCTGCTAACTCATCTGGTGATCATAGGTGGAGTCTTCCAGGACTGGTCCAAGTTCATGGCTGCTGATTTGTCCAAGTTCATGGCTACAGTCAAGGTAGCCATCTCCTAGAGCAGCTGGAGTGTCTAGGATGGCTGTTTATCAGAGTACTCTTTCCTCTCTATAGTTGGGAAAAGCAAAGAAAACTCTCAGAGGATGAAGGTAAGCTTGTCTTTTGCCCCTACCCAGCATAAGTGCAAGGAACCCCCTCTTTGCTGATGTGCCTGATACAAAGTCTCTTTCTATTTTATGGTCTTGAAGATCCTGAGTAAAGAGGGGCGGAAGGGCTAACAGTGGAAAATTGCTGAGTTGGAGCAAGGAAGAGGACCTTTCCAAGTGCAAGGAGGCCTTAGAATGGAATTGCCTGGCTGGGAATGCAAGTACCCTTATGAGCATGGCCAACCTCCCTTTAGCTTGAGTCCTCAACTCAAGCTCTCTGCATGTGCTCTGCATGTACTGCAGTGCCCTAAACATACAGGAAGTTTGGGTTAGTCCCCAAGTCCTGCCAAGCAAAGCCATGTAATCGTCTGTGGGCAGGCCTGAAAGATCTCACAGTAAATTTAGGTCTAGGGCCTGGATTCCTTAATATTTACAAACATTTTTGGTAGGCTATATTCTATTGCTTTTGATTTACTATACTTTAAAAAAAATCAGAAAAAATCTTATGATAAATGGTATATTTTTTCAAACCATGCATAAAACATGCCCACTTTCTGAAACAAATCTAAAACAAACAAATAAACAAAAACCTCAGTTTTCCTTCTGCCAAAAATACATTTGAGGTCATGGATTGGTGTGCGAAAAACACTGCAATTTTACCATAGTCATATTGATGCCAGTATATCTATGTAATGGTAATGTCTGTGTAATGCATGGCAGAGAAGGAAAGATTTTGGTTTGTGTGTGTGTGTGTGTGTGTGTGTGTGTGTGTTTGTGTGTGTCTGTGCATTGAAATTGCCTGTTCACAAAGTGGAATTATACTGGATAGTTGGAGCTGCATTTTTGAATACTTACTATAGGCCAGGCACTACCTAGGATTTTGTTTTCTATGCAATCAGAGTACTATTTAAGAAAGAATTGGAAAATAACTACACTATTTCCCATTCCGCCTCACATATCCTCAAACCTTTATTTTTGATATTTGTTTGTAAAGGAGTCTGTGAGCTTTATCTTTTTCCTCTTAGAGAATAAAATGAAAGCATTGAGATTAGTTTTCTAATCTCAACACTGACTTCATTTAACATTGAAGTTTCTCTTCTGCCTTTCTTTTATTCCATGAAGTCTACAGGTTGAGAAGGCAGTTGTGATTGACTTCTCATTCTTCTGAGTTATCTCTTGCTTTTTCTCTCTTCCAATGTAGTATCTTGTATTTTTATTTCCAGGACATGGATTGATGATACAGAGAAATGTATGGTATATGAATAATATGTATTCTTGAGCTGTATTATTTAAGCTTAAAATGAAGGAGAGAAAACATGACTTAACTTTTAGTTAGACAAACATAAGCAAGCAATAATGATCTATTGCTTTTTAGAACTGATAAAATACATATTTAAAAATCCTGCATGTTTTATAAGATTCTTTAAATTAAACTTTATTTGTATCTCTGCTTTTTTATTTTCAAAGAAAAAGTCCTCTTTGATAAGATTTATGTCACTTTGAAAGAAAACAAAAATATCAAGGACTTGGAGCAGCATTGACCTTCAGAAGAATTTTGCAGGTTTGAATTTACCTTCAGATTTATCTCTGCATAGAGAATATAAAACTCCTCTGAACTCGAGCTCGCACAATATTCTCCCCAGGATAGGGAAATCTCAATAATCATCTTTCTCCATAATATTCTCCTTCTGAAAACTTTTGGAAAAATCCATAGTGCTGTAGTATCATAGATGACCTCATTGAAAGGGCTTTACCAAAAAGTATTTATTATTAAATGAATAAAAAATTGTCCCTTATAATCTAAAGCATGCAATGTTTCCATGTTTTGAAAGTTGGATTTCTTTCTTTCTCTCTTTCAAAAGAAAATTGACTCAAATTTCAACTTGGATTTTAAAACTAGTCCCTGGAAATTCTGTGGTGAATAAAAGGAACTTTATCGCCTACCCCTAATTAGTTGTATTTAGTGGGAAGTTTTTATCTCACAAATAATTTGAGTTATAGAGTTTATTTAATTAACACTTTCAAAGGGAATAGATTTGATATGATATATTTGATATGATATATTTGATATAATTATAAACACACTGCAAAAGTCCTTAATCAACATATATTGATGTATCAAGAAGTGAGTCTTCTGGGAGATCCAGATCTATCTTTACCTAACTACATATGGGGGAAAATTTAAAGATGGCCCATCTGCATGTAAAGTTCACTGATTTTCTTTTCAAGCTAGGTTTAAGTGTATGCATTAGCAATTTATCTTGAGGTATAGCAGCAAACATTTGCCTCTAAGTTTCTGGGAATCAGTAGTATTTTAGCTAGGTGGTTCTGGTTCCAAGTCTATCAAAAGGTTGCAATTGGGACATTGGCCAGAAATGAATCATCTTAAAATTTCACTAGAGATGGAAGATCTGCTTCCAAGATCTCTCACTCACATGGCTACTGGCATAAAGCCTCAATTCCTCTCAGCTATTGGCAAGAGATTTTGGATCCAAGAGATGGAAAATTGAAACCACAATATTTTTTATGACTCAGTCTCAATGTCAAGTCAATCATTTCTGCAGTCTCCTAGTGAGTGCATGGGTCATCTCTACTTAGTGTGAAAACAGACTACACAAATGGATGAAAACCAAGACAGAGGACTCAATGGGAGTCATGTTTGAGCCTTATTACCACACCTTACTACATATCCCCAAAAATGACTTATATTCTACCCAACATGCCAATTCATCAACCTCCTTAACCTGCAGATCACAAAGTCCTCTGCAATTTCAGCATCAGAAGAAATTCCAAAATCTCTTTAAATAAATCAGATCCTTGGGCAATGTAATTTTTGAAGTAGAGTCTTCCAAGGGCAGCTGCTAAGCATATTTTCTTTCAGCCTGGAAATCTATGAACTTAACTGATCAATTATCTGCCTATTTCTTTCACCAAAATACAATGGTGGGAAAACATACAACCATAAAATATTTAGGGGACAAGTTGTCAGAGACATATAAATTATTGTATTTTGTTTCTGCTATTTCAGTAAGTTTCTGTCAGCTCTGGAGAAGTACATTATACATTAAAAAATGTTCTATGTCATATGTACTAAGAAAAGCTGACATCCGTAAGTGAAGCCCAGCACAGGAATATTTCTTGTATTAGGTCCAGGATGTGATGCAAGTAGCCCTATCTCTTGAACCATTATATCTGGCAGACACTTCAGTTTTGGTGGTAAAGATACAATGTAGACTATATGATAACATTCAGATAGGACTCAAAACCCAGAGGTCTGTGGTTATAAAGCAAGACTATTACATCTACTTAAGAGAATTTAATGCTTTTTAAGGGAATTATTGTCATACTGCTTGTTCCTGAGAGACAACTTGCCCAACCATGGAATACCAAGTAACCATATAACTAAAATCCCATCATGAAATGACCTTAATGCAACTAACAAAACATGAGATGAGACACCCCCAGCATAGTAAACAACATGTAAGTTCTAGCATATATAGATCAAAGAGTATAAATAAGACACTTGAGCAGTGGGATTGGAAGCAGTATAATAGGCATCCAAGATAATCCAAGTGATTCCTCCCTTTGGAAAATATTATGACATGCCACTTTCAAGAGAAGGCTATATATAAAAGCCACTGACATCTGCTTGTATCACATTCCTCCCCCCACCTTATAAATATCTTTCAGGTAGTGAACCTTGTTATGATGATAAGCTCTATGAAATAATTCATATGATGAGTAACTCATGTTTCCAGCTACCAGTCGGGTGAATGAGATTGGAGTGGATCATTTATCCCCAGTCAAGTCTTCAGAACCTGGATCCCCAATAACAGATGTTTTGGAACCCTGTCAGTGACTGAAGAAGAAATATTCAGGTAAATTGTATGTTGATTCATGACCTTTAGCACCCTATGAGGAAACATATACTTGTGGTATGAGATTGTTACTCTTTGAGGATATTTTTCCATGCAACAATGTACTGTTTGCCCAGGAGTATCCCAGTTTTATCAGTAATTTTCTTATACCCAAGAAAATTCTTTAGTATGGGATGGATGGTCATTCCCAAGTAGTGGAAATAGGTAGCCCAGGCCCTATGAGCTCACTTCCCAGTACTCCTCCCTCATCTCATTCATACAGCTGTGTGGAGGTTTGTAAGGCTATCTGAGAGTGATGAAAAAATATCTGAGATTGTTTTATGTTGGCTCTGCTTAATACATAGTTATGAGCCACAAATGGATGTCAGCTGCATGATACAGTGGATGTCGTTCGGGTACGGCTATGAAAATGATGACAAGAGAAGATTCCTTCAGTGAGGAGAGGCTTGGAAGATGCATTTGATCTTCGTGTTATTTAAAAGGGTAATTGGCTCAAGATATATGCTTATGAGTTGTGATAAAGGTCAAGCAAACAAGCTGGTCAGGGGGATGAAAGTGAAAAAAATAGTGGATCTAGGACAAGAAGTAATGCCAACTATGGAAGAGTTACCTCCCTTAAAATAGATACAGAAAGTGATTAATATGGCTCATAATTAAGCAGTGCAGATGCAGTGATACATTGTCAGAATCTCCCTTCACAGATGGTCCTTCTGATCTTTTTTTTTTTTTAAATAAATTATTTTATTGGTACATTGTAGGTATACAACACAATTACATTTCTCATTGGGAATTTGTACCGTTACATAATGCATCTTGGTTCTTACTTTTTCCCGATTCCTAGACCTCCCTTCACACCCTCCACCCTTCCCTATTTACAAAGACTTTATTTCCAGTTTTTCCATTTCTCATCATTTTTCCTTTCCCTTCTTTCCTTTCCCCTGCCCCTCCCACTACCCCTACCCCTTTGGACCTTTTCTTCCTATTTTACATTTTCGATTATTCATTCTAATCATTAGTACATTTTTGGTATACAATATAATGACATTCATCATTGGAAATTTGCACCTTTACATAGTCTCTCTTGGTTCTTATTTTTCACCCTTGTCCAGCCCTCCCTTCAACCCCTCCATTCCTCCCTATTTACAAAGATTTTGTTCCTATTGTTCCATTTTCTCATATCAATCCTATTCCCTTCTATCCTTTCCTCTACCCTTACCACTTCCCTCCCCTTTGCCCCTTTTCTTCCTATTTGTGAGAAACTGAAAGTGTAAATAAGGACTAAATGTATAATAGGTAATGTGAAATAGGTCCTTCTGATCTTTACAGAGCCTCCCGTTGTGGGCTCTTTCAGCTCAGCCTCAGTTACACAATGCTACCTTATCTCAGCCATTCTCGGCCTTAGCCAGCCTGCATCCAACGACTGAGTGAAGAAGAATCATAAAAGGGAAGCCATTCCTCCCCAGTTCAAGTCAAATAGGTAGTTCTTGTTCGAGAACTCCTCACCAAATTGTTGAGAAACAGATATTCTGAGGTCTGTGTTATAACTTGCCCCTTTTCCTTTTCCAAATCCCGCTCTTACCCACCCCTCCCCGATAGTGTTTGTAGTCAACATCTGGCACCCTAAATACCTTCTCAGTTTCTGCTTTCAGAGAACTCATGATGTGACAATGATCATCCCAGAATCATTGCAGGCAAAAGTCCTTATAATTTCGACAGGTGAATGATTTGCAGGCAGTTTTACTTTGGAAGTGGTGGGTCTTTTTGACTGAGATCTAGTCATTTTTAATTGATACACCTACATCTTCAAAATTAATACTGAGTAGATTATCAGTACCTATAAATAGTCCATAGTCTTGTGAAGAATGGTGTTTGTAGTGCAAAGTGTATCTTTTATCAATCATCATTTATTCCTCTAATTCTGTTTATTAAAATGCCCTTGGATATGCATATGGCAGCCTCTCTACCTCTATCAAATGTTTTTCCTAGCATCATCAGCAAAGTGAGACTTTCTCTTGCAACCTTAGTTAAAATCACAACCCATTCCCTTCCACCAAACTTTACCTCTCTTGTTTTTCTCTGCAACTCTCATCACCTACCAACATAGTTTATTTATTCATTTAATTTTGTTGCTCTTTCTGATAGCTAAAATATATTCTTTAAAGTGTTAGCACTTTTGTCACTTCTGTATCACGGGATTATATTTCCAACAAGAGACTCTTTAGAACACAAGGAATTCTCAGTAAAATGATAAATAAATTGATTCTTCTGTGGACCTTCCCACTCCCTCCCACTCCATTCATATGTTTGAGATGGAATTACTCAGATCAAAGCATCTAGGCCTGGCTAAATGCAGCAGGCAATGTTTTGATTATACTAGAGAAAAAGTATCTATTTTACTAGAAGTCTGAAGAAATATTCATAAACTTCTCTTTCTGCCAAATTTGAATTTGGGATACCCTTTTCCTTACTGCAGCAGACTTGAGAGAAAAGCAAACACAGCATTAGGAAGAGGTAAGAGGTGTTTAGGCCTGTGGTTTCACATGAACACTTACTCTAAGATACATCCAGAGTGAGTTATAGTTATAAAATTCTCAGCTAAATGCTTCAATAAATTTATCTTCCACATTAATTGTTTGAGCTCAATTTTCTATTACTTAAACCCAAATCATTTCCAAACCAATGTTTCTCCAAATGAGATTCATGAATCAGCATTATCATAATTTCCTGGGAATATTTTGAAAAATGCAAATTCTGGGCCCCCACTTCATGGTTATTGGATCAAAGTTCTTATGGGTAGGCCCAGGAATTTGCATTTTACGAACCTCTCCAAGTGATTATTAATGAATGCTAAAATTTAAGAAGCACTGTTCTGGAAGATTAAAGTTGATTTGAATAAATTATAAGATCTCTCAAACTATGATGCTCTTCAGTCACATTATTTTGGGAAAATTATTTTAAACCATGCTCCTTCCTCTTCGTGTGAGCCATCAAGTATTTCCTCATTTAGTCTCCAACAATGATGGAGTATATATATAATAAAGTGTCCAATTTCTACCAGTTTCAATGAAAATACATTTAATCTATTACTAGACACTACAAGAAAATATTTAAATATTGAAATCAGTTGCTTAAGAAAACAAATTTCTAAACTTATCTTCTCCTACAAAGCTCTGCCTTGAGCTATGTATGTATAGTCCTGCTCTTATTTATCTCAGTATATTTTCTGTAGAAATATCTTACTTTACAAGCTGGTTTTGTTCTTTGTTTGAAAAACAGCTGCTGACTCATTAACAGTAACAAAATCAAATATGGTTTTTAGTCTAATTTTATAGGATTCTATAATTGTTATCAAATATTCCTGAGTGTTGTTTATTCCCATGGCATATGCTCAATTTTATCTGGATTACAGAAAATAGTATAAGTTTTCTAAATGTAGCAGTCATTGATTTCTTTAATCTGAGAAAGTCATGTGTATGTGTACCTACAAAGAAATACACTTTAATTTTATGTATCTTGGGAAATGTCAAATTGCATAAATAAATAATCATAATGTCATTCTCTAGCTAGAACAATGGTATTATTTTATTTTCTTTCTTTTTAAAAAAATTCTTAAGTTCTTTTATTGATACATCTTAGGTATACAATATGTTTACATTTATCATTGAGTGCTTGTACCTGTACACAATATATCTTGATTCTTATTTTTTCCCAACTACCTGGGTGCCCTTCACCCCCTCCACCCTTCCCTATTTACACAGACATCATTTCCTTTTTTTTTTTTTTCTTTTCTCATAATTTTTCCTTTCCCTTATGTGACAGTAAAGGTGGATTGCAAACTTGATTAGATGGCTAGGGGATTAGTAAAGCACAATTTTGGGTCTATTTGGCTGGGTGAGGGAGGGTGAAACTTGGGTTCTATGTCTGATTCCTGGTTCCCCGGTGGCCACCATAAACTAGGCAGCTTTGTCAGCCACCTCATCCTACTAAGAGGTTTTTGCCTTGAAGCTAGCTGATCTTGACCTGAAACTTCTGAAACAATAAACCAAATCAAACCTCTCCTACTTTAAGTTGTGTATTTTGAATATTTTTTTATCAAAGTAAAGGATGATGAAAAAATGTGACTAGATGGAACTATAATAGATTAGTTGATAGAATAATAGATAATGGTATATTAATTCAGTCTACTGTATTTGAATGTGTGCAAATTTTCCCATATTAGAGACTTTTCATTCTTTTAATTATCAAAATTTAAAAAGTTAAAGTCACATCATACTAGTTTCAATAAACAATCTTGCATCCTTTCTTTGATTTGAGAAGAGTTGCATGGAACATTTTTTTCCTTGGTACATCTTTCTCTGAAGTTCTTGGTCTATGGGATGTCAAGCAGATTTTCTAGAATAGTTTCATGGTCCTTCTTCACCAGGCATTATTTTCTAATGAAGACTTTCTTTTGCTTCATTTTGTCATAAAATCTCACATTCCAGTTCCATCACTTATCACACACTGATAAATTTATTAAGTAATTATTAAAAGGTTACTTTATAAATCACTGTGCAAAACATTTAGAATACAGAAGTGAAACAGAAAACTAAGTTTTTTTAATCATGAAATTACAGTCCAGCATTCTGAGACAATGACAACAGGGGGTAGTTTCTCAGAATCAGTTCTCTGCCCTTCATAAACATCTTTGAATATAGAGCAACACAGTTGTGTGATAATGTAGGTATGGAAACTTAATTACTCTAAAATCTTGCGATATGAAATTAGTTATCTAACATAATTTGAATTCATCATTTAATAACAAGCATTGGAGCTACCATTTTAAGGCAACAGATTGAAATTCATTGAATAATGTTCACGAGCAAAAGGAATATTTGATACATTAATTTTTTTTGGTACTGGGGAATGAATTCAAGACCTTGTGCTTGGCACAAGGCAGGCACGGTGCCACTGAGCTAAATCCCTGGCCCTATATTAAATATTAATGCAGAAGTTCCTATGAGCTAGAGAAATACAAAATCAAATAATTTAATTTTATTTCTAAATAAGCAGTAAATGAATGGGCTTGTCATATTTAGATATGGCTGTGGGTTTTTTTAGGACAATAGTCATCTGCCAAATGGGTTTTAATAGTCAATATCTTAGTTACAGATTTATTCCATTTCAGTCTACATTTTACTCACAAAACTTTAAATACAGAAAATCAGATGGTAGCAGTATGCCCAGGTGATGACAAAAATGATCATTTACATGTTGTCTTATATATCACTTACATATTATTTAATGGTATATATTAATTATATACATACATAGATTATGTGATAATCACTATAAAGGAAGTATATTTAGCCAAATTTAAAACACTTATAAGAATTTTGTTTTGTTTCTCGAATTTGAGCATACATTTTGTATCACACATGCTCACATATTTAGTTGGATTTCTTAGAGATTAAATGATTAAATACTTTTGAGTAATATTGCAATTTAAAGCCAGATAGCTACTGTCAAATTTTGGAAACCAAACGTTATTTACTGTGATGCCTATATCCATTCTACTTTTTATTTTTATTGCTTTGCTAACTTGTTAAGTACTTTAGAAGAGGAGAAAATCTGATTTATTTTGGTAATGATTGAAACACAAACAAATGTGCAAGGTAAAGATAATAATGGACATAAAAGCATTAATGGAATGTAGCAGATGACCTTTTGAACCATGTAGTTTTTATACTCTGAGAAACACATAAGATGAGAAATCTACTGAACGAAGTGAAGGTTCTGAAAACATAATGGTGACTGTTTGTGAAAAGTTCTATTTATTAGTTCCTAAAGTGTTTATTTACTCTACATAACCCTTTCTCATTACCTTTACTGTATTGTCTCAGAATCCTATCAACTCACTATTATGAGCAGACCTAGGCATGCTATAGAATCTCCTGTGTTCAGCCTTCACCCACAGGGACAGACACTTACTGCTGATGGTTTTGGTAATGTTAGTGTTTCTCTTATCAGCACATTCTTTATGGCTTGGATAAATAAAACAACTTAGAAGCTTTCCTGTGGAACGTAAGCAACTCTAGATTTTTTGACCATGTGTCACCACCGTTCCCACTTCCTCGGATTTTAATATCTCTCCTCACTGTTTGGCAGAGCAATTCTAACATATTGCTTAGCAAGGAAAATTTCTCTTTTCATATTTTAGAAGCCATGCCAGTTTGAATCATCTCTTGAAGTCCTTGCCAGGGTGCTAAATTGCATTCCAACTGAGTGCTCTCAAATTAGTAAATTTTCTCCCAAAGAAACTTTGGTTCTGTCCCTTGATTCAAGAACCTTTGGAATCTATTCATCCATGTACTTTCCTGGTTCCTTGGAATATATTCTGGCTAAATCTTCCACACTTTGGAAGTGTAACCTCTTGTTTTTCCCTTAAATTCTTTTATTGGTACATTTTAGGTATACAATACATTTACATTTATCATTGGGTACATGATGTATCTTGGTTCTTATTTTTTCCCCATTCCCTGTCCTCCCTTCACCTCCTCCACCCTTTAGAGAAATCCCCAGAACCTTGACTGAGGTATATTGTAAACTTACCATAGTTGTGCATTAGTGACTAGAAGGGCTGTCACTGGGATATCTTGAGAAGAACACATATTGCCACACTGATGGAAGGCCTATGTGATGTCTTACAGTAAATTAAGAGCTCTAAAAGGAGGGAGCAAAACACTTCTGCTCATTTTTATGAGCAATGTTGAAAATATTCAAGAGAATTTACCAGATGCTTCATTTCAACTTCCAAAACTGGATCCCTTCCCAGGCAGAGAAGTTGATTTGATTACATATTTCACTTCTATGGCATCCTTATCCCTTGATTAAGTTCTCAAACGACTTCTTAGATATGAATGTCCTCTTGGTGTAGGAAATAAAAGCCTTTTGAAGACCTACCAAGAAGAAACTTAGACTTTGACAATTGGCTTTCAGTAGTTTGTTAATTGCCTACAATCTTTGATTATCCTTTTTGCAGAGTGGTGGTACTTAGTAATCCCCAAGATTCCTTCTACCACTATGGATATGATGCTTATTGCCCTTTGACTATGAGTGTTTCAGCTCCATCATGGAATCTTCTAATTTTCTTTCTCTGAACTCTGTATCACTGTCACAGATTAGTTTCTGAAGAAATAGACACTGAAATGACTTTATATCTATGGAAAATTTAAGTATCTATACATGTGAAGTGGAGGGAGGCAAGCAGGATTGGGAATGGTAAAAAAGCAATTGCCATGAGGGTCCAAGAAAACACTAGTCAATTCCTTCAGAAAGGCTGGAGCTAATATGGTCCATTCTAGCTGTCTCACTTGGTGCTACAGAGGATAGGTAGTTATAGCTTCCCTATCAGTGATGTAGTATGGCTGGAGTATAGGTATTCCTCTGGATGAGGCAACTTTGGCTACTGAGTCAAATCTGAAAGTATTGAGAGCAAATATCAAGTCAAAGCTTGAAAAAAGAGTCTTTATTTTGATGTCCATTACAGAGAAAAATACCTGGTAAAATATATATTTAGTAATCTGAAAATAGTATCAATAGAAAATATCTAAATTAAAGCACAGCAACAACATGAAAAAAAATAAGTGCTTGTAAACAAATTTGGGCACTCTGAAAACATAACTAATGGATAATTGGAGCATCAGATGAAGCAGAGAGATTAGAGTGAAAGCAGTATTTGAAGTTATATTGTCTCAGAATTTAGAAATCACCACCACCTGGGAGCAGTGAGGAGCACAGCCTCCCCCTGCAGCATGAAAGAGGTGAGCCTCTCAGGCCACTGTACCACTGCCCTTGAGTCCCAAGGAGCAGAGCCAGCAGCACCCCCCACCACGGCTGTGCCAAGCTCTTACCTGGATCCACACAGCAGAGTTGCAATGGTCATAAAGAATATTGTTCTGAGCTCCAGAAGATAGAGCAGAAGTGAACAACAGGAAGAGGGACTTTCTAAGGCTTCTTGAGGAAAATTGAAGACCACTAGAAAAGTGAAGAAAGTCTCTGCAATTAAGGCACACCAAACCACCTTAGTTGGGGGAGCAACAGTGTGGACCAGAGCAGCATGGTTGCAAGCAGATCCCAGCCAGTTCTCCACCCCAACCCCAGAGGCTCAGGCACATGCCCCAGCTAGAAGCCTGCCCCCAAAAACCAGATCAGCACAGGGATCCAGAAGACCATTGTTCTGAACCCAGGAATTAGTGTACTTGTGAGCAGCAGAGAAAAGTCTGCTCTGTGGCTTGCTGAAAATTGAAGACCACTGGGTGAGCAAAAATTTGCTTGAACAAGGCACAGCAGGGTGCATCTGTTGAAATGAGAAGACATGTAAACAAGTCTCAAAACCAGACTACCAAATCACATAAGGAAACCCCAGAGGGCAACAAGATAGAACAATCTGTTACTCAACACCCGGGACTCCCTGAACTGGCAAAAAAAGAGGATCTGGAAAAAAATGAAATCAGAAATAATTTCTCAGATAGCAGCAGAGATTGTGCCCATAGTGGAAGACATGATTAATAAATCTACAGCAGACACAAATTAAAAAATAGAGGAGCTAAGGAACATGATGGAATCCCAACAAAGGAAACAAATGGAATTCATAAAACAGATGCAAACAGGAGAATAAAAACTCCATTGAAAGTTTACAAAGCAGAGAGAGCCATTGTGAGGACAGAATTTCAGATACAGAAGATAAGATTGCAATTAGTGACCAGGAAAATAAAAATTTCTTTAAAATAGTATGGGACCATGACAAATCAATCCAGTAGCTGGTAGACAATGCAAAGAAGAATAACATAAGACTGACCAGACTAAATGAAGAAACAGGAGAGAGTGCAGACAACATAAAAAAAAAAAAAAAAGTTCACAACAGTAATGGCTGAAAACTTCCCAAGCAGGGGAAAAGAATTTGACATACAGATAAGTGAGGCATAAGAAGGACACTATATCCTTGTAAAGGGAACAATCCAAGAGGAAAAGATAACAATCATAAATATATATCCACCAAGCATTGGTGTCCTGAACTATATAAAACAAATACTAACAGACATGAAAAATTAAATAAGCACTAATACAATAGTAGTGGGAGACCTCAATACCCCACTATCACAAATACACAAATCAAGTAGACAAAAAATAAGCAACAATATACTAGAACTCAATCAAACTCTTGAACAAACGAACATAACAGAGGTTGCAGAGTATTCCACCCCACAAAATCAGAATACACATTCTTTTCAGCTGCCCATATGTCATTCTCCAAAATAGAACTCATATTCACTCATAGAACATGTTTAAATAAGTGAAAAGGAACAGATGTTATCCCCTGTATATTATCAGACCATAGTGCAATGAAATTGGAGCCCAATAGAAAAATAAACTGCAAAAATTATGTAAACATATGAAAATTGAACAACACACATCTGAATAACCTATGGGTCACAAAGGAAATTACAGAAGAAATCACACAGTTCCTACAGTTAAATGACAATGCCTATACAACATATTGGAATCTATGGGGCACAAAGAAAGCAGTCTTAGAAGGGGAATTCATAGCAGTGAATGCACATATTAGGAAAACAGAGTTAGCCCAATTAAACAACCAGATGCTGAACCTCAAGCTTCTAGAAAGAGAAGAGCAGAACAAACCCAAGGCTCATACAAGGGACGAAATTATAAAGATCAGAGCAGAAATCAATTCAATGTAGACTAAGAGAACAATACAAAAAATTAATGAAGCCAAGAGTTGGTTCTTTGAAAGAACAAACAAAACTGAAAAATGCTTAGCCAACCTTATCAGAAAAAAGAAAGAAAAGGCCCAAATTCATGCAATTAGGAATGAAAAGGATGACGTTACAATGGACCTAGCAGAAATCCAGAGGATATCAATATCTACTTTGAGAACATATATGTCAATAAGATGGAAAACACAGAAAAAATGGACAGATTCTTAGATATGTGTGAATTATCAAAGTTGAATGAAGATGACCTAAAAATTCTAAATGAGCCAATATCAATTAATAACATAATTAAAAACTTACCAACTAAGAAAACCCTGGGTCCTGATGGCTTCACTGCCAAATTCTATATGGAATTTAGAGAGGAACTACTCCCACTACTGTTTAAAATCTTCAATGAAATTGAAAGGGAAGCAATACTCCCAAACTCATGACTGGAAGCAAGCAACACCTTGATGCCCAAAGCTGAGAGAGACACAACCAAAACAGAGAACTATAGGCCAATCTCACTAATGAACATAGATGCAAAAATCCTGACTAAGATACTAACAAATAAAATGGATATCATCAAGAAGATCATACATCCTGACCAAGTGGGATTCAACCCAGGGATGCAGGGATGGTTCAATGTATGCAAATCAATAAATGTAATACACTATATTTACAGAGCCAAAGAAAAAAACCATATGATCATCTCAATAGATGCAAAAAACACATTCAACAAAATCCAACATGCATTTATGATAAAAACCCTACAAAAAATTGGAATACAAGTCTCTACCTCAATCTGATAAAAGCCATCTATGAAAAACCAACAGCCAATATCATCCTAAATGCTCAAAAACTGAAATCCTTCACACTAAAATCAGGAACAAGACAAGGATGTGGACTATCACCACTCTTGTTGAATATAGTTTTGGAAACATAAGCCACAGCAATTCAACAAGAGAAAGAAATAAAAGGAATAAAGATAGGAAATGAAGAAGTCAAATTGTCATTATTTTCAGATGACATGATACTCTATAAAGAAGACCCCAATAACTCCACCAAAAGTTTTCTAGACTAAATAACCAAATTCAATAAAGTAGCTGGATACAAGGTCAATACACAAAAATCAATAGCTTTCCTCTACATGAACAGCAGACTCACTGAGAGAGATATGGGCAAACAAATCCTTTCACAATAGCATCCAAAAAACTGAAATACCTAGAAATCAACCTAACAAAAGAAATCAAAGACCTCTTCTCTAAACACTATAGCACTCTGAAAAGAGAGATTGAAGATGATATCAGAAAATGGAAAGACATTCCTTGTTTTTGGGTAGGAAGAATCAAGGTAGTGAAAATAGCCATACTTCCAAAACTACTATATAGATTTAATGCAATCCAAATTGAAATTTCAACAGCATACTTCACAAAACTAGAGAAAACAATCGAAAATCTCATTTGGAACAAGAAGAGACCCAGAATAGCAAAAGCAATACTAGGCAACAGAGACATGGCATTTTTGATATTTAAAAAGTCAAATGTTCAACATCACTGGTAGAGAGATGAAAATGAAAACAACATTGAGATTTCACCTCACCCCAGACAGAGTGGCTGCTATCATGAAATCAACCAATTTGAAACTATACTACAAAGCTACTGTGATAAAAACAGCATGGTACTGACAAAGAAACCGACCTGCAGACCAGCTGTACAGATTAGAAGATGTAGAAACAACTCCAGACACATTCAGCCACCTCATCTTTGACAAAGGAGAGAAACACCCTCCTTGGAGGAAAGATAGCCTCTTTAATAAATGGTGATGGAAAAATTGAGTTTCAACTTGCTGAAGATTATAACTGGACCTATATCTCTCACCATACACTAAACTAAAATCAAAATGGATTAAGATCTAAATATTAAAGCAGAAACATTGAACCTGCTGGAACAGAGGTTAGGTACAACTCTTGAAGACTTGGTGTAGAAAATGATTTTATGAACAGAAGCTCACCTGCACATGAGGTAGCACAATCAACAAGTGGGAACTCTTCTTATTAAAAAGCTTCTGCACAGCAAGAGAAACCACCAACAGTGTGAAGAGATAACCCACAATGTGGGAAAAATTTTCAGCTGCTTTTCCTCAGACAAATATCTACTCTCAAGAATTTATAAGGAACTTTAAAAAGTCAAGCCTCCCAAATTTAAAGATCCAATCCAAAAATGGGCATCTTGAATGAACAGACATTTCTCAGACAAAGAAGTAGAAATAGCAAATAAACATATGAAAAAATGTTCAACATCACTGGTCATTCAAGAGATGCAAATGAAAACAATGCTGAGATTCCACCACACTCCAGAAAGAATTGCTGCTATCATGAAATCAACAAATAACAAAAGGTTGTTGGGGCTGTGGGGAAAGAGGAACTCTGCTCCACTGCTGGTAGGAGTGTAGACTGGTGCAACTACTGTGGAAATCAGTATGGAGATACCTCAAAGAACTAGAACTGGAAGTCCCATTTGACCCAGCTATTCCACTGCTGGGGATCTTCCCCAAAGAATTAAAAGAATCATATCACAGTGATATATGTGCACCCATGTTCATAGCAGCACAATTTGTAATAGCTAAAACTTGGAAGCCATCTAATTGGCCATCAATGGGAGACTGGATAAAGGAAATGTGTTTTTTTTATATATAAAATTGAATGTTACTCAGCCCAAATAAAGGAGAAATTGGAGACATTTTTAGCTAAATAGATGCACATTGAGGCTATACTCTTATGTGAAATAACTATAACACACATGTGTAAATACCAAATAGTTTCTCTAGTGTGAGAAACTGAAAGTGTAAATAAATACTAAAAGATATGGTAGATATTGTGAAATAGGAAGAAAAAGAGCAAATGGGAAGGTAAAGTGGGAGAGGTAGGGGAAACGAAAGACAGGAATGGAATTAATATGAGAAAATGAAAAAATGGAAACAAAGTCTTTGTAAATAGGGAGGGATGGAGGGGTTGAAGGAAGGGCAGGGGAATGGGGAAAATAAGAACCAAGAGAGAATATGTGAAGATGCAAATTTCTAGTGATGAGTGTCATTAAATTGTATACCTAAAATGTACCAATAAAATAAATTTTAAAAAGGAATTTACAAACCTTGAAAATTACAGAAAATGATGGATTCTGGGAGGTCAGCAAACCCTAACAAAAATACAATAGTGAGATACATTCTGCCCAAACTGCTGCATGGCAAAATGGATGTCTTAAAAGAAAAAATGGAAACAAAGCTTTTGTAAATAGGGAGGGTTAGAAGGGTAGAAGGGATTAAATATGAATGGGAAAAAACAAGATCTAATATATATGATGTGCAGGTACATATTCCCAATGATGAATATTATCATAATGTATACCTAAAATATATCAATAAAGTTAATTTAAGAAAAAGAAATCTGAGAATTTTCTGAATGTATTTTAGGTTCTGTACTATTACCAATATTTTATGCTGAAAGGTTTCTAAATTTTTAGTCAAATTCAAAATAGTTTCTCATGGTAGTTTTCATTTCATATTTCTGATTATCAACAATGTCAGACATTAAACATTAATAATGTCTTTTGGGGGAAAATCCTGTTTGTTCCTCTGTATTTTTTTATTTTAGTGTGATAGTTTTCTACATACACAGAGAATTCTTCATATAATTTTAGTTCAATGTGTTGAAAATGTACATTGTAAATAACTTTACCTAACTTGAGGCTTGTAATTTGAATATTTTATGGCACTTTTTAACAAATTCAGATTTTTCATTTCATTACTTTTATCAATCTTTTTTCTGATTTTTCTTGAGTGTTTTAAAATCCTTCCGTATCTGTAGACTATAATATTATCACTTCTAATTTGACTAAATATGAAAAGATGTTTTCATTTTCCACATAAATTATTAGTTTCTCTTAGATTTGCTGATTTATCATTTCTGTTACAAGAATCTGATTATTTTTGTGTCCAGATAACCCAATATTTTAGACTTGTTCCTCCCTTTTCCATAGTTGTACAATGTAACTTCTGTCATAAAATAACTTTTCATATATAAACCTATCTATCTCAGGCTCTCTGTTTCATTTATTGTTTTTATTTTAATATAAATATTATGATTTGAGTTTTAATAACAAGATAGAACTTATAGTAGCTGTATCACTCTTTTCCTTCTTGACTTGCTTTGTACTTTGCACTACCATAAAGTTTTTCAAATAAGGTATCAAGTTCTTTTACAATTATAACTCGGATTTTGATGCAGAAGTGTATTTTGCATAATTTCTATCTTTAAACTTCCTAGTTTTAACTGGGATTTTGATGCAGAAATGTATTTTGCATAATTCCTATCTTTAAACTTCCTAGTTTATTATTTAAAAATTATAATTAGAAAAATCTAAAGTCACCCATGATTTGATGCAATTAGAAGAGGAGTTTGATGATTAGTAAAAAAGTTATGTATTATCTTTCTTGATGTCCCCACTTTTGATTATTTCATTTTAGAAAACAGTATATATGAATATGAATCTATTAAAAAATAGCCAATTCTTTTTCTAGTTAAATACAAATTAAATTGAGGGACTATTATATTAAAGACAGATGAAAAACCATTTCCCTAAATGACTTCTTCAATTATTAGAGTTCAACTGACTTCTTCAATTATCTGTAAAATAGCAAACTCAGTGGCAGTCAAGGAATACGTAAAATATTTCCAACTGAAATCTCCAGAGAGCTACTTTCAGCCTGCATCAGTTCATTTTCTGGGAATATCACTATGACTGTGCTATATCTTATATAAGAATAATAACATCAGAGACAATTGCTGTACATATATTTAATACCATGAGCAGTAATTTTGATAATCTTCCTTCCAACTCATGATTTATTATAAGAAATTGACAGAATTTTGACATGAGTCTAAAATGCATATTTATCAATTATCTTTCCCTTTTTATATATACCCAAGTCTATTCAAACAAAAGATAAAAATGTGATTAAATTGAGAATATTTTAAAAAGTATTCTCATATTTCATCTGTCTCAGCTTTTGTTTGTACAATGGGCTGAAGGACAGCCTGCACAAATCTAAGATACAGCTTTCTCAATCCTTGGAGTCTGTGATTTTATTAAAGATCTTAGGAAGAGGAGCTTATCCTCTCTTATTCTGGTATGCTTGGTATAATCATCAGCATCCTTACAAATAGAGACAGGGGATCAAAATAGTTGTAGAAGACAATGATGGAGGCCAGAGACTGAATGCAGGCAACCGCTACAAAGAAGAGCGCAGATTCTCTCTTACAGCCAGCACTAGCCTTGCTGACACCTTAACTTCAGGCCAATCAGACTCAGTTTGGACTTCCAATCTCCAGAACTGGAAGACAATACATTTGTGCTTTTCTAAATCTGTATGTAAATGGTGATTTGTTAGAGCAACAATGGGAAGCTAACATAGTTTGCTTTACTGAAATTGGCATACCAACAATATTGCGTTAGCAGCTAGCTCTACACATTATGAGGCAAAGACACATTTGTGTCCTAAACTAATATGTCAGAGGGTTTCCTAAAGACCACCCATAGCTGGCGTGACATCTTCTTTGAGAGACCTGTAGAGTTAGCCTTAAACATAATCAAATCATTCTTTTTTTAAATTAAATTCTTTTATTGGTACATTGGAGGTATATAACACAATTACGTTACTCATTGGGAATTGTACCTTTACATAATGCATCTTGGTTCTTATATTTTCCCCATTCCTAGCCCTCCTTTCATGCCCTCTACCCTTCCCTATTTACAAAGACTTTATTTCCATTGTTTCCATTTCCATTTCTCATCCTTTTTCCTTTCCCTTCTTTCCTTTCCCCTGCCCCTCCCACTAAACCTTCCCCTTTGGACCTTTTCTTCCTATTTTATGTTATCGATTATTCATTCTAATAATTGGTACATTTTAGGGATACAATATAATGAAATTCATCATTGGAAATTTGCACCTTTACATAGTCTCTCTTGGTTCTTATTTTTCAACCTTGCCCAGCCCTCCCTTCAACCCCTCCATTCCTCCCTATTTACAAAGATTTTGTTCCTATTTTTCCATTTTCTCATATTAATCCCATTCCCTTCTATCCTTTCCCCTAACCCTCCCACTTCTTTCCCCTTTGCCCCTTTTCTTCCTATTTCACATTACCTATTATACATTTAGTCATTATTTACACTTTCAGTTTCTCACACCAGAGAAACTATTCGGTATTTATTCATGTGTGTCCTATTTATTTCACTTAAGAGTATCGCCTCAATGTGCATCCACTTAGCTATAAATGTCTCTAATTTCTCATTTTTTATGGCTGAGTAGTACTCCATTTTATAGAAAAACACATTTTCTTTATCCAGTCTCCAGTTGATGGGCATTTGGGCTGTTTCCTAGTTTTACCTATTACAAACTGTGCTACTATGAACATGGGTGCACATATATCACTGTGGTAGGATTCTTTTAATTCTTTGGGGAAGATCCCCAGCAGTGGAATAGCTGGTTCAAATGGGACTTCCAGTCCTAGTTCTTTGAGGTATCTCCATACTGATTTCCACAGTGGTTGCACCAGTCTACACTCCCACCAGCAGTGGAGTATGGTTCCTCTTTCCCCACAGCCCCACCAGCATTTGTTATTGGTTGATTTCATGACAGCGGCAATTCTTTCTGGAGTGAAGTGGAATCTCAGTGTTGTTTTCATTTGCATCTCTCAAATGACCAGTGATGTTGAACATTTTTTCATGTATTTATTTGCTATTTCTACTTCTTTGTCTGAGAAATATCTGTTCACTTCAGATGCCCATTTTTGGATTGGGTCTTTAAATTTGGGAGGTCTGATCTTTTTAAGTTCTTTATAGATTGGAGATAGTAGACCTTTGTCTGAGGAAGAGCAGGTGAAGATTTTTTCCCACATTGTGGGTTGTCTCTTCACACTGCTGGTGGTTTCTCTTGCTATGTAGAAGCCTTTTAATAAGAAGAGATCCCACTTATTGATTGTGCTAGTTCACGGGCAACTGAGGTTTTGTTCATAAAATCTTTTCCTACACCGATGTCTTCAAGGGTTCTACCTAACCTCTGTTCCAACTGGTTCAGAGTTTCTATTTTAATATTTAGATCTTTAATCCATTTTTATTTTAGTTTAGTGCATGGTGAGAGATACAGGTCTAGTTTTAATCTTTGGCAAGTTGAAGTCCAATTTTTCCAGCACCATTTATTAAAGAGGCTATCTTTCCTCCAGTGAGGGTGTTTGGCTCCTTTATCGAAGACGAGATGGCTGAGTGTGTCTGGCATTGTTTCTGCATCTTCTAATCTGTTCCACTGGTCCTCAAGTCTGTTTCTTTATAATCGAGTCATTCTTGAAGGAGCCTTCATCATGGTTGGTTGTCAGTTCAAAACAGGTTTTATTTTGTTTTGTTTCTTTTCCTCATAGATGCCTCATGTGTCATGCTAGAGACTACCTGTGGCTTTTCTGTCACTACAGCAGCAGGGTAGGAATTTCAGGTTTAGGCTGTAAACCATTCCATGGAAAGGAATTGACACTTTATGAATCTGCACACCAGCACAGATTTATCAGCCAGAGTCGTTGCCAAGCTAATAGATTGAAATCTTGCTTACATCCTCTCAATCCTCAGACTGTTTGCAACTGTTATTTTATGGAATCAAACCCTAATTGAAAATGAAATTATGACAAATTTTTCAGATGAAATAAGCAAGGTAAGATGTTGAAAGTTTATATCAATTAACTGCAGAAACTTAGACATTTTAAGCACTGAATTTAATATTTAAGCATTCATCTTTTCATTAAATCTATTTATAGTCAGCACTATTATAAATTCTAACCAATCTGCTTAAGTAGTGTAGTTATATCTAACAATAATATTTATTAGAAAATATAAATAAAGTGTGTTTGTATGAATTGTAACATGTAATTCTGATATAGAATTGAAATTCACTTACAGTTTTTCCCTATAACTTAGAACCTTTTGCCCAGGATTGGAGAAACACTACTTCAATGGTGGGGGGAACAAAAAATGAAACTGAAATGATCACACTCATTATTTTATTTTTAGGTGAAATAGCCATTTCAAAATTCAGATTGCTCACTCACATGTTTTCTCCTTTTCCACGGACTTTATCTTACCTATCCCCTTTTCAAATTGCCTTCTCTGTATCTGGAAAAATTTCATCATCATCACTGTCATCATCTTGGCAACAGATGATAGAGCCCTCTCTGCTCATTATACTGTAGCTTGGGGTTCATGTTGCCCACCTTAGCATGGCTCTCAGTATCAAATGTGTAGCTTCATTGACTTGTGGCTGTATTGTCATTCCAGATCCATCCTGAGTATGCTTTTAATCCAGGAGGATGGAGGTTTATAATACCTTATTCAAAAGTCTTGGAGGAAAAAATATTTTCAAATCAGAGTTAGAAAAATTCTTTAAAAGCATTCTTTAATAAAGCACATTTGCATTTCTGCAAGGAAATATCTTAATATTCATACTAAGTGGTTTTCATATCTTTCTGTTTCAGAAGTATGGATGAGAGACTGTGTACATATAGTTTCTGAGGCTTTGTACTTTTCTCTCTGCATGGTCTTACTAATTGTACATGAAATCACTATATAATTAGCCCTATGCCAGTCTTTTCAGGTCTGTTGAATTTTGCTCAATAAATGCTACTAGCATTTGCAAACCATAAATACTTTCATTCTTCTGAATTTTTTGCCACCATCACACATTGTCCATAGATATAGATTGCACTATAAAATTAGACTTGATATTTTAGACAGCATTAACAGAAAGTACACTCAGGCTCTTTCTGACTGTCTCTAATCTTGAATAGACACCTAGGTTCATTTCTTGGCATGCTATTACTGCAGTTAGTTGCTAAGTGATACGTATCTTTCTATGGTAACAAGTTGCCTCCACTATTGTAGACAGCAAAATGAACTCTGAAATGTTTATGTGCCAGTATCTAAACAATGCCTGTCTCTCCCCCACCCCATATGCATACATACAGTTGAATGAGTTATCTTCAGATCTTCAGTCAGTATAAATATGATATAAGATAAAAGACATGCATTGTTATGAGGGAACAGATTTCAAAGTGTATGCTAATTAATTTTATTAATATTCTATTAATAATACATGCTTTTAACCCAAACCTACATAGCTGCAAGCTTTTTCAATATCTACAGAGAATGACCTCTTTAAAGGATTAATATTTATTACAGAAACTACAATGTTTATTATAGATCTATCTATCTATCTTTATCCATCCTTAAATGAAATGAATTAGGAATTTTAAGCACAGAACTTCTGCCAGGCAAAATGACACACATTTGAAATCCCAGCACTCAGAGGCTGAGGCAGGAAGATTGCCACAAGTTCAAGATCAGC
>NW_004624761.1:21364940-21375922 GCF_000247695.1 Heterocephalus glaber
AAAAGGAGTTTTAATAATATTAAATATTTTACATACTATTAGAGTAGAGTGAAATAAAAGAATATAGATTAAAACCAGATATTATTTCAATAGTCCAACCCCATGAATATACCATGCAGAGTTGAAATTTGAGACTCAGGCATATTTTTAGTTAAATTACCCATATAGTTGGAGTCTTTATTACAACTTATGCTTATTTTTCTAAGAAAAGTAATACTAATGGATGCCCAAAATAATGATTGGGAAAATATAAAGTGGATGAAGAAATTTTTTAATTTAAAATAAAAATAACTGAAAATTACTTAAAGCCATTATTAACACTATACAATACAATTTGATTTTCTTTAAATTTTATGGGGAAAAAACTGAATTAAAACTAGGAAAAGATTCAAGCTTTAGGAAAATAATATAATTACTTTATTATGAGAGAGAAAATTACATGAAAATTTCCCTGAAATTTTTATTTTACATTAAGAAACTAATATTATTTTGTGTGTGTATTTTTAATGATCTATTATAATAGATGGAGTAAAATTTTCTACATAGCGGAATTTAATTAACTGGTTCATGAAAATGAGCCAGAAATAAACATTGGTTTATTTCTAAAGATAAATTTATATTATGAAACCAAAATGCAATTTCTTGATGGTGTTCTAAGAGACATTCCTAGAAAAAGAAATAGACCTATAGGTTAGTATCTTATAGACATAATAAGAAAACAAACTATATCATAGTGAAATGACACAGTTTAATAACATGAACTACAAAACTGTTAAATTTCCTGACCAATGGAGTTCTGCTTTCCTGTTGTAAAAAGTACAATTTTCTATACTTGATCAATTACTTTAAATCATACAACATATCAATTGATTTATAACAGAAACATGAGTTTTGTTGACTAACATTTCGTGTTATCTACCAGCATCTATTTCCTATTCTGTTTTCTTTGAAAAAACACATATACTTTCATCTTTAGTCCTTCACATAAGCATACGTTATATTTTATGTATCCATATCTTCCTCAGAGTCCTAGCAATAAGCTCTTCTTACTCTCAGTTCTAATTATTCTTAATATGTTATAGTCTTGCTATTCAGCTACCTAATAAAGAGCAAGGAGTGTTGATTCCTGGGGTTAATTTTAGAGGCAATCACAGCATCTCCTCTAGTTCTCAATGTTTAACATCTCTCCCATCTGTAATGTATTCTCACTTACTTCCAAGGCCTCCAGAGTGCTTATCCCAGTTAAGCATTGATTCAAAGTCCAGAATCTCATTTCATTAATTAGGTTTTGTATGGTTGAAGCTCTTGAGGTGTTTTAATATAACTGCTTGTATGTAGTTCCTCCTAATTTGCAGAATTCTAAAATTAAAGAGATGAAGTGTTTTTTCCTACATATTCAACATACAATTGTGGGACAACATTTGTAATGATGAAAGATGTTCATCTTCTAGAAATGTGGGAAATGAGAGGTGCAGAGAGGTCCATGGCAATTATCATATCCAGACAGAAAAGTGCCAGCATTTCCTTCATTTCTATAAGCCCTAGGAATACTTCTCCATGGCTTCTGACTCTGCACTCCAGGTTCTTGTTTCTACTTGTGGATTGATCATTTTTCAGGAAAGGTAGGACGTGTTTCAAGCTGAGTAGTTTCTGACTGGTTCCTGTCAGGACATTTTGGAGATTTGTCTCTTTCATTTTGTGTGGTCTCCTACTCATTTGGATCAACTTGGAAGCATTTCTGCAAATATTATTCTCTCAAAATGTATGTGGAATTTCTGCAAATCTCACTGAATTTTACTTTTAAACAAAAGCTACACCTACACATGTCTTGGAGATAAGCTGTTTAAAGTCTTGCCAGTCTTACAGTTTGATCAAGAGAATCTACGAGGCAGTCATTTAATTTCCTTGAAGGTCCTTTTGTGTGACTCAGTGGTAATCTGAGGAAATAGCTTTGATGTTCCTGAAACCCTAACAAAACTTTTTATAGGTCACCTGCTTAGGTACTTCTCCAGTCCACATTTTCCTGAGAGGTTCTTGAAGTATACATTTTTCCAGAGGCCATTTCTTCAGCTGAGCATAGTTTGCAATCTTGAAATATTTAAAATTTTTCAAAGCCATCAAGTGCAGTCTCCTTTATTTAATAGTCTTTCCTTGTATTTATCACTGTCCTGTCATGTTTTTAGATGCTGCCAGGCACACACAGGGTGGACCGCCCTTAGCCCCACATCACATCCTTAATCCTAGCATCACACAACCTAATCCAGCCACATCAAAATTCCTCACCTATGACCACAGGAGGCTTTAGGGGAGCAACTAAAGGCCATAACATTTCACCTGGGCTCTCAAAAGTGATAATTATACACCAGGCACTGTATAAAGCCCTTTGAAAGAATTAACTGATGAAAAGAAATCTTGATATTTGGATGGGATTATTTTGAAAATGAAGAAATAGGTATAGAAATGCTAAATTTGTAATAGTCAAAATTTATATTTAAATACAGCAACAGATTGAGATTGCAAGGTTTTCATTAGGAAGCTACTGGAAATTATTATTAATGACATTTATATTTTCAGAGAACAATGGAGTACTCATGGAATTATCTATTGTCAAACTTGCAAAGTTAATTCAACCTCTCCATATGAAAATTACTTCAAAATGCTTTGTGGCACAGAGTCATATCTGTCTTTCAGAAAGGGTCTCATTTGATCAGACAGCCTTAATTGTTTAAAAGTTTATTCACCTTCATGTGAGGCAAAAAAATAGATCTTTCCCTATTCCTTTGTTTCAGTTTATTCAGGGTTATTAGTTATTATTTCTGAAGCTGTGCTGAACAAGTCTAATTGATACTCCATACTAGTAAACAGTCATATTTCCATATTTGTTGTCATATCATGTTGTTGTTTGCTTTCCAAAATATACATTACTTGAATGTATTTCAAGTGTATTATTTTTATTGCTTTTTTAAACATTTAGAATAAAAGATACATAAATCCAAGAAACAACCACATACTTGTGAAACAAATTTTACATTAACATTATTTCCATATTTATTCATAGATTTATATTTTTAATCTTATTAATATAATTGATGTTAAAAATAAAACCTGAAATATTTATATTTATTCAATTAAAGCTCAATTTTATTATAAACATAAATGACACCAACACCAAACCCAGAGTTCATTCGAGTCAACTTAGGTATGCACAAGGCAGGGGATTTAGCTCAGTGGTTCAGCCGCCTGCCTCACAAGCTCAAGGTCCTGAGTTCAATCCCCAGTACAAAAAAAAAACACAAAAACCTTAGATATGAGCACATTCACCAGCTTTCTCTTACCTGTCTCCTACTAAGGCTTACCACTAGCATGAATTCTGCTTTTATCATTGTCTTCACTTCTATAAATTATTTTTATTACAGATAAGTGTGATTTTAAGCAAAATGCTGATGGTACAGTTCATAGCAATGGCATCATATTGATAGAAATTTTGTGCCTGTCTTTTTCTCTCTCATCATTTTAATTTTGAAATTCATGTATGGTATTGAATTGTGATGCTGTAATTTATTCACACATACTTTTATATAATAACCTATTGCCATCATATATTACCTTAGTCTGTTTGGGTGCTGTAACAAAATATCATAAAGTGAGTAGAGTACAATGAACAGTATTTTATTTCTCATCCTTCTGAGGACTGGAATTCCAAGGTCAGGATGCCAGCATGATAAATTTCTGATGAGGCCTCTCTCTGAGTTATAGAGGGGCAACTTCTCATTATATCCTCCTATGGAAAATGAGTAACACAGCTTTAAGTTCCTTTCATGATGTCACTGCCTCATTTGTGGGCTCTGTCATTTCAACTTGATCATCTCCTAAAGACTTCATCTCCTAATACCACCGTATAGAGAATTAGTTTTGGGAAATGCAAGTATTTGGTCTATAAGATATATCAAAGCATATATGCTCATCTTATTAAGGTGGACATTTGGATGATTTCTACTTTTTTATATTATAGGGATTTTGTTAATATCCTATACATATTTATATGTTATAAGGCATATGTGCATGAATTTCCCCACTGCAAAATTAAGTGTTGGAATGCTTGGGCATAAGGGATACACATTCCAACATTAGAAGGTAATGTCCATATTTTTCTAAAATGAACTATCTATTAATTTAGTTCATATATGTGCAAATGATTCCCATTTTTTATGTTTGCCTATTCCATTTACTACTCTTTCTCACAGATATAGCCACTATGATTAATTTGTATGTTAACTACTCATAAAGGTTTTAAAAATTCTACTTCATGTAGGAGTAATGATGATTAATATCTAACATATTTATGTATGAGAACTATATATTTAATTGAAATAATTTTTATCTTCTTTATTATGAAATTTGATGATTAAGATTATGATTTTTGAGTCTTTTTCTCTTGTACTTTCTATTGGTTATTATTAATGCTTTGGTGTATTTTTGACTGTAGTTTTGATATTCCTATCTTCAACTAACATTTCATTTTATCTGAACATCTGAATTACTTTTATATAAAAATATACTCAAGATTTTAAAATAATTTATATTAACCTCTTTATTATGATGCATTACAATTTATTTGGAAAATATAACACATATTCCTAATGCTCCTTCCCACCAAATCCCAATTTTGTACATGCAATAGTTCAAAGTCTAGGCTCTTTCTGATCCTTGATAGTGACTCATCCTTTGCCTAAAATCTAATGTTAGAGGTTGTATGGACTAGCGTATTCTGTCTAAATGGAACACTAAAATCATTACTAAAATACTTTTCAGTTATATCATTATAGAACTATACCATGAGACATTATTAAGTTGAACTTCAACACATATAAACATTAGCACATAGATTTGGTATTAGAGTAGAATAAAAATTATAAAAGAATGATGTTTTAAAAATAAAATGAAATATACCCTAAGATCTGAGTGTCGTCCTGCATTCTACTAAATTAGCTTCCTTGATAAAATGGTATTGAGCTCTTCAGAGGCTTCTGAGTTCAAGAACATAGTCTTAATATCTACTAGTACAAGAAATTAATTCAGAAAACTCTGAAGGTTAAAATTGTATTCACCTGGTCACTTTATATTAAGGAAAATAAATCTTGTGCATGAGGATTCTTAATGTTTTGCAACAAGGCCTTTCTTTACAGAGACATGTAATGGGTAAAATCTATATAATTATTGCTGAAGAATGTTGTGTAAAAAGAAGTAATTTCATCATAGTCAACACTTTTATGTGATAAAAATATATTTATTCAGAATGGTTTCAGGAAAATGAAAGGACAGGTTAAATATTGCTGTTACACAAGATGGTAGTAAAGCAATTATATTTGAAATGATAAGAGGTATCAAAAACTTTGGTGCCTAACTGATCTCCATAATTCTGTTACTTAATTTTATTAGGTTTCAGTTCCCTGTGCTCTCAAATAAGAAAGACGGTGTGGTGATTAAGCTGAACTGTGCCAACTGGATTGGCTTAGGAGCCACCTATGGGATTAGTGAAGCACACTTCTGAGGGTGTCTGGGCACATCACGGAGTCATGACCTTTGGTACTATATTTGCCTAAGGCTCCTTCCTCTCTAGCCTTGTTCTGATTTCTTGAGATCATAATTTGAGCATCTTTGGTTCACATCCTTCTGCCATGAAGTTTCTGTCTTATAACCAGGTGGTCATGCATTGAATGCCCCTAAATCATTAGCAAAATTAAACCTCTCCCCCTTTCAATTGTGGGTGTCAGGTACTGTGTGTGATGGGAAAGTTGACTGATGCGGATGGTATTATTTACCTTGTGTACCTAACAGATTTGAAGTGAAGAACAAAGAAGCTGTGTGTATATATTTTATATATATATATATATATATATAATATACACACACACACACACACACACACTAAATAGTACCCTATTGAGACCCTTAGCATATAATATCATTCAAAAATCGTGATTCAGTCTTCAGAAAATATCTTTCTGAGTATGACAAAATAATTTGATTTGATTTAAACACAGGAAAGAATAGGTCACTTCTATATAAAGATGATAGTTGGAATACCTTTATCTAATTTTGCTCTCATTCCAAAACATAAACAAGATTGTTTATAAAAAAAAAAAAAAACAGAAGAGAGGGCCAGGGATTTAGTGGTACCACACCTGCCTCACAAGTGTAAGGTCTTGAGTTTGATCCCCGATACCAAAAGAGAGAGACACACACAAAAAAACAAACAAGAATACAGTAACAAAAATTTTTTAAACCTGAAAAGCCCAAAGTTTTACATGGTTGATTCAGTAAGTCCCAACTATCTGATCTTTAACTGTCTGCCCCAAAATAAGTAAAAACTCTTTGATATGAAACTAAGAAGCCTCAACAGGTTCAAGAGTTGAACATGGAGGAATGTAAAATGAGGATCAGTTAAAGATGCTTTAGAATTATATACACACCTACATGTACTAGCACACTTGTATATAGGAAGAAATTTATTCTCTGTAAACAGTGACACAGAGAGTCCCTGATCTAGGAAGAAAGAGTAGCTCTCAAGTATATGAGTTCTATATGAATATTATTAGGTCTACATAAGTTGGATGCTGAGATTTCAGACATTTTCTTTTACTTCCTTTCCTTTTTTCTGACTCCTATTTAGGAACTGGCAGAATGCTCTTTGAAGAAACTGACTCAAAATACCAAACACACAGATATCAGGGTTTCCAATAAAGCCCACAGGATATTTCTAAATTGATGTTGCTTAAAGTATTTAGAGGACTGCTGTCAACTACTCCTTCCCTATTCTTAAACATAGGCAGACATCTAGAGATGAAAAGAAACTGAATGAAGGCACATGCAATGTAATAAAAATTTAGAAGATGAAAATACCATACATTTATCATTAATTGCTTATAAAAAAAACTACTTTCTTCTTAAAATATAAAACTACTTTTAAATCATTTTATAGAGAAACAAAAATGTGAAATCAGAACCTAAACTTTCAATAAAAGAAACATGGAATTCAGGAATAGCCTGTAGAATACTTTTGTTTTAAGATAAAAGGAAGAGAGAATAAAAGGTAAAATATAAGAACCATGAGGAACCTGAAAGGAGCTCCAAATACACATAAGAAACAGAGATACAGAGGAGGAAATAATCAACTGAATCATTCTTGAAAAAAAAGCCCAGTGTTAACAAGAAGATAATTTAGATATATTTGTTCACTCATCTAGTGAGTCAGTCAATAACTATATTATGTACTGAGTATATTATAAAGACCCTTCTGAACGATAACATACAGCAGTGAAAACAAAACACTAAATAAAATACTGCCCTATGGAACTTAAAATATTTACTGAGGTGAACAAACAAAAAATAACATAAGAAGTATATTTTATGGTTTTAAATATTATTTTGAAAAGGAAAAGCAAATAAGAGTAAAGAATGTGGGATGATTGTGGTTAAATATTTCCACAGCAAGGCCTGTGGCTGTTACCTAGCTAAGGAACATATTGACTCAGGGTATGCACGAGGAAAGGGAGCAAGTAATGCCTTTCTATGATACAACTATTCCATGAAACAGGAAAAATCAGTGAAAAATGCTTTGGGGTTACTGTGCACAGAATCTCTAGTTTTAAGAGAAATAATACAAAAGTTTTAAGAAAAATATATCAAAATTGAGGATAGCTTAGGAGTAAAAAAATAATAATAACTGATAACATAGAAATCCATTGATAGTCATCAAAAAAATCACCAAAAGCTAGTCATCCTGAAGCATGCCTGACCTCTCAGCACTCTGGGTGGCTAAGGCAGGAGGACTAAAAGCTCAACTCCAGTCTGAGGAATTTAGCAACTTCATCAAGACTCTATGTCAAAATAACAAAATTTAAAAAGGTCTAGAATGTAGTTCAGTGCAAAAGCCCCAGGTTCAATCCCTAGTACTAAAAAAGGTAAACAAACAAATGCATGTGATCAAGTAATCAAAGAAATTACAGGTGCTAAGATGCTCATTATCCTAAATATAATCTAAAGGAATGCATATTAATAAGAAATACATAATACTCAAATAAGACAATACAGAATATTGTAAAATGTAACCAAAAATTTAAAAATCCTATACAAATCTAGATGACAGAGATTGTCTAAGCCTCAAGATAATTATAAAAGAAAGAGAGTGAAAGAGAAAGAGACTGACAAAGACAGAGACCGAGACAGACAGACAAAGAAAGAGAAAGGAAGAAAGAAAAATAATAAAACTCCAAGGCTTAGGGATAATATTTCATGCTTCATTGTGAAATTGTGCTTCCCAGAAAAACTGCAGCAAAATTAGGAAGAAGAATCACTAGTGAGTGTAAAATTTATCTAAAGCACTGCTAGAAGAAAGACATCTAAACAAGGTTTAGAAATACTGAAATCATATTTCGGCACAGCAGAACCCTAACTACAGAAAAGGAGCTGTAAACGTCTCCAATAATTTGATTTGACACTCTGAAAAGCATCACATCTGTAGAGAGAAAGCTAAACAAAAGAGAGCAATTCCCTCTTGGCAACTGGATGGAAAAAGGAAAATAATATATAGATGAATAATTAACATTTTAAGAATACCTCCTCCCAACACAGCCACTCACAATTTCAGAAAAAAGACTGTGAAAATTTTAGTTTAATGCACAACTGCCATCCATCAAAGGAACCTGTAAATCACAAGTCAATAGCATTGAGGCAGCGCAAACTGCATGCATCTATAAAATATTATGAAGAATTCAGAAATATTTTATACTCACTTGATGAAAATACACTCCTTTGAATAAAATAGAAATAACACTAAAACTGCAACCAAAAATATTGTTCTTCTATATATTATCTACATCAGTGTTTGGGGAGGACTTTTCTTGTCTATTAAGCTCCATTAATGTTAATATAAGTGATTTTCCTCCCTAAGTAGGTTACTTTCCTTCCCACAACAACTTTCTTTGTCTCTCATGTTTGGTCTGTTCACTCCTAATTATTATTTCCATGTTGCAACTTCAAAGTCATGTCTTTCTTAAATGCTCAGTGGTAGAGTACTTGCCTAATTTGTGAAAAGCCCAGAGTTCAATCCCTAATATGGGGGAGAAATTAGCCCACAATGTTATTTCTTTCTGAAAACATCCATTACTTCTACTGTTTACTCCTAAAAGTTTTGTAACACAAACCATTTTGTGTTGTAACTGCTTCTCACTTTAATGCAAATATCATGTAAAACCATATGCTCCTTACAGGGATTTAACATATTAATGTTGGAACTATATTGCCTAGTAAAATACCTAACCATTGCATGGTATATTCTTAACAAGTGAGTTTTGAAAAAGAAAAATGAGTATGTGTGTGCTTTACATTATAGGTAATTAGTGATAGAATTCCCATTTTTCTTGCTATGCTGAGGTTATCCATAATAACTATTTCATAAGAGAAGTAAGCATTTGCAATACGATCACTATAAAAAGGAGATTCATTTACCTGTTGGTGTAAATAGAATCTCCCAGTTGATATGTATGTGTATATGTATTCATGGCTTCAAATATTGATTTTTTGCAACAATGAATGTACTGGTTAGAACAGAATCCATAGGACTCCAACTACTAATCTTTCTTTGAAGCACCAACAATGTCTTGAGTTGAAGGTAATCTTCATCTTCCACCAAGAGGATCTCTGCAATGTCATAGCCTATAAATAGGAAGATAATAGAGCTCATGCATTAAATGTTGAGCGTTTTCTGTTGCATGTTAACTTCATTGCCCTCATACATACATTAATTTTTTTCTTTCCACCTATGCCACATCTTTTTACAAACTCATATCAGGTTACATATCTGAAGGATGAATTTGATCATGTTGTGTCCCTATGCAAAATCTTACTGGCTGAGCATTAACTGTTCAGGCTAATGCATTCATCTCTGTGATCTAACCACAACAATTCTCCAGCAAAGCCTAGATTATCCTGATACATTTTATTTAACGTTGACTTATTGATTGTGTCTATTTGTTTATGTGTGGATCTATTTATCATGATAGTAGCTGATATTAATTATCATTATATTAATTATATAATTATTACTAATTTTCATATGTACCTACATTCAGAGCTATATATATGGTAGTATTAAAGAATGAACACTTGTCAAAAAAGAAAAAATCCTGGGAGATAGATGATACCAAAATTAAATATGTAAACAATTACTTTGAGGACGCCCTACTGAGGTCATGAGTAGCAAAGAACATGCCGAATCAGCCCGCACTTCAGCAGCAATCTGCTGGACATCCCCAACCCCACGCCCGCTCCTCTGAACAGCCACCTGGTTCCACACTACAAAGACACAGAGGACACTGGACCACCAGACCATGGTACTGGGTCCCGACACTCCCGGCCCAGAGATAGGGGCTTCTGAGCTGCACTCCTACTGCTCCTGGTCCAGAGGAAGTGGCTTTCTGGTCACCATCCCTCCCTCTGCCCCCAGCACAGAGGAAAGGCTTTTGCACCACCTTCTGTCTCACCACTCCTGGCTCAGAGGAAGGGGCTTCTGGGCCACCATCCCTACCACCACTCCTGGCCCCTGTCCCACCTCTCCCAGCTCAAAGGAAGTGATCCTCATGGGCACCAATGGCACCCCCCTGCACCAACAGTCCAAAATGAGAAAACACGTAAATAAATCACAAAACTAGACTTCCAGATCACCTACAGCAACTCCAAAGGGAAATGAGATGGAACACTCTGATACTCAACCACAACCACCTGGACCCATTGAACTGGCAATAAAATGGGATCTGGAAAAAATGAAATCATAAATAATTTCACAGATAACAGGAGAAGTTGTGCTCCTAGTGCAAGACATGATTAATATATCTAGAGAGGACCTGAGGAACATGATGCAATCCCAACATAGGAAACAAATGGAATCCATAAAGCAGATGCAAACAGATTTCCAGGAGATG
>NW_004624761.1:21394753-21406193 GCF_000247695.1 Heterocephalus glaber
TTCTATATATAAATATGCACCAAAATTTTTTTCTATATTTCATTATGTAATTGCATACACATTGAATAAGATTTCAAAATATACAAATAAAATGAAGATATCCTAAATCCTCATAAGATTGAACCACTTTGTAAATATGCCCATTATTTTGGAAATAAAACATGTTATAAAAATGATCAGTGGAAATTATACATTATATATATTAGATATATAGTTTTCCCCTCTCCTGTGTGCTGCTGACAGTAACTTTGTATTTCTATTGAGAAAGCAAAGTGTCCAGGGTATAAGTCCCTGTTGATCATATTCTCCGCAATGCGTATGATTAACTGACAACTCCAGAAAGTGCTTGTTCAGTTAGGCAGGACACACTTTTCTTATGTCTATGCTTTTACATAACTTATTAAAAGCAAGTTTATATTCTCTGAAGGCTGCACGAAGCTGAACCACTTCTGCCTTTCTCCTTATTTTATTCCTTTTTTCCAACTCAGTATTGCAATATTTTAGCCACTGTCAGCATGTAATATGACCAGTTCTTTCTCTATTACTGAAGAGGACAACTTTTGTTTGCAAGTAACCTATAAACAAACACACTGCCTCAACTGGTTAAGGCTGTATTAGTTCACTTAATGGAAGAGTATGATTAGAATGTTCTCCCTAGTCTTGTGGATTTAATGATACCTCAAATAAGGGCTTTTGTTTTCAGACTGGCTTCTCCTGAAAAGCTAGATGAATGCAGCAATTGCAGTTCCTGTACCTGCTTATCATTCCATCAACAGCAAGAGAAAACCTCTATGAATCGGAATTCTCAATAGTCTGAAAAGTTGGTATCATTGAATAAATATTGGTGTCCAGTGAGACAAAAATAACTTATTTGGCTTCTTCTACATCATCTGGTAGCAACTGGACTTTACTTGAATTTGGAAATTGTTCAAACTGGAGGAAAGAATGTGAATTCTGAGGAAGCAATTGAGTGGTGTCTCAACAGTGGTCATTTTAAAATACTCTATACCCTTGGAAACCTAAAGGTGGATTTCTGTTTCTGTGAGCTTATAAAATATGCTCTAATATTCAAAGCAACTAAATTCATGTTAAGAAGCCATTCTGCAAAAAAGTTTAAACACAGTGGAAGGTGGTGGATATGATCAAAACATTTTATATGAATATGAAAATACCACATTGAAAACCAATATTTTGTAAAATTAACATGTACTAATAACATAAATATTTTAAAATGTGAACATGGAGGAAAAAACAACTTACTTAAACTAAAACTTTTGATTTAACATAATCTGGTATAACTTTGCTTTTCTGTTGTCCTTTTTCAAACTTATCACATTCTGTCATGCTTATTTTACTCTAAAAACATTCCTGTCGTTAATGTTGGAGGAATTTATAAAAAATACCCCAACATGTCAGCTAGAACATTGGACAAATATCTCTCTAGAAAAAAAATACTAATAAGTTTTAACCACTTTCTCCTAAACCAAGTCACGCAAACCAAATCTCTGAACCCTTTCTTGAGAATAACTGTATTTACTATAATGAATGAATAATATGACTGTTATTTGCTCCCCCTTCACTCTACTCCCTACATTTTAAACATATTCAAGGATTATAAGTATATTTGTATCAATTCAAACTTTTGCCTTGAAAAAAATATTCCCCTCACTCTCCTTTGCTGAAATGGTGCCTTAAAAATTTCCTACTCTCTGAATTTGACTGATATCAATAGATGTGCAATTACACTTCAAAAGCCAGGGGTCATGTGGAGTATTCAGTTTTCTCAGCTTTAACTGTACAACTCAGGTACTGCAGAAAATATCAGTGCATTTGATAGCTGTCATGATGAGCTCTAATCCTTTTTTGATGTTTGCTGACAGCTTTCAAGCATAACACTTTCTCTTTTCCTTTTGTTCACAACTGGGAAAGCTGATAAGAAGGTGCAGTGCAAATCCGGGTCCATGCAGGAAATCTCAATTCAGTTCCATCAACATAAAATTCCCAAATCATTCACCTTTCTCAGATCTCCCAAGCCCTGCATTTGCAAAAAATCTCATTGTGAGTAATAAACTTTCCACATTGTATGTGTGTGTGTGTGTGTGTGTGTGAGTGAGTGTGTGTGTGTACGCGCACATGCAACTATCCAACTCAATGTCCAACTCATATTTGGGAAAGTAAGATTGTTAATGAAGAATGAAAGAAACCTCTGCATTTCTTTTCCCCCAATTTTTATATTAAAAGACTCGCAGTACAGAGTTAGGAAAACCAAGTTTTGTATAGCTTCAAATGGAGCACAGTGACAATCAGAAATTTTCTAAATTGTACAGTACATTCTCTCTTAAACGTAGAGTTTAACTGAATGAAGGAAAACTAATGAACCAGATACACTTCAGAAACAGAGAAAGTTCAGAGGGCTCCACTCTGCAATGGGCTGACAAGACTTACGGACATAAAGCAGAAGTGAAGTACAGAAACAGTGTGATAGTTTGCAGATCAGAATTTACCTTATTTCAACAAGGTTTTTTTCAATTGGCTGTTGTAATTATTAGCTAAAACAGCTGTTGTGATTGACTGAGTTCCAGCTATAAGGTCAAACATGTAGTACATTAGATGTACTTTCATATTAGGTTTTCAATTAGTTGATGTGCTGCATTAAATTGCAGTGCACTAGGTAGCGACTCAGTATAGAGGGAGCCTCAGGGCAAATTTAGTCTCTTTTAATAATTTTGTTATACATTTATCATATATTTTTATGCATTATCATTCTTACTCATAGCTTTTATATCTGTTTTGAATATTAATTTCTTAGTTTCAAGATCATTGTTTTGAAGTTATTTATTTATTTATTTATTGCTACCTGTCCTCATTTCACTTCTCAGTATGGAACTTATTGTGAGGATATGCACAAACTTATAAGCTTATTTATTAGGACATTTATAGTCTTGTAAAAGAAACATTAATGATATTTTATGTAAAACAGGTCAGTTGTGTGTTTGAATCAACATTTTAACTCCTTGTGATAGTGTATATTAATGGATTGCATTATTCAAAAATGATTAGAAATCATTTTTTAGTATAACATACCATCACGTAAAGTTGTTAGCTCTACAGTATTGAATACATAAACATTCAAACACATGATTACATCCATGGCCTCAGGATGTTCTTTTATTTTTGTAGTCGTATTTAGATATGACTTGTTTATCATAAATTCATTCATTTAAAATGTATTATTTGATATTATGCTCTCCCATTTCACTATCCCAAACCCAGAATCTAATCAATCACTTTTATATTTCCTGGTTTTGTATAGATTTGCTAAACTTTGTCATTTCTTAGAAATGGAAATAAACTATATGAAGCACATACAATTACATAGTAGCTTTGCTTTGGAATATTGATAGATTTTGTGTACATTTCTATGAATTTGAAGCAGTCCAAACTCTTGTTTTGCTTTTGTTTTTTGAGACAGGGCCTCCCTAAGTAGTTCAGACTGGACTCGAACTCACTATGTAACCCAGGCTTGGCTGTATCTCAACACGATCCTTCTGCCTCAGCCTCCCAAGTGCTTGGATTATAGGTCTGCACCACCACGCCTGGTACAACAAGTCAAAACTTTACTTCCATTAAATTAGTATTTTCCTAGCAAAAACTTTTTTATTATGTATAATAATTATTTCCAATTTCTTTATACAATTTGTGTAAACAAACTTCTTCCCTTCCAGAAGATGACTTTGACAACTTTAAAAAGAAAATAGAAGCATCAGAAGAGGATTTTCCAATTTACTTCTATCAAACTTAGAAGCTTTGCTGTAAGAGTATAGTTTTTTCCTCATTCTTCTTTTTCTTAAAATAGACATTTTCCCTGTATCATCCTTAAATATTGGGGTTCAAGGCTAACTCTGGAAACTTTTCTAATTCCATTCTATCTCTTACTTCTTTCACATCCCAGTTACTTTAAAATGTTCATGTAATTTTCTGATTTTTCCAGCACCTGATTTTAAATATATTCAGATTATTCAACAGATCCAAAATTCAATTCAAAGCCTATTCTACATATATTTGGCCTATTGTTATACAACTATTAAGTGATAACTACCCATGCATTTGGACAGGGCCCAAACCTAGGCATTATTTATTTTTCTCTTGGTCCTTGACCAATACGTTTCAAATCTCAGTATATTTTACTTCCTAAATATATTGCTATGAACCCTATCTCCACCATTATTCCCCTTTTTTATTGATACAACATTTCTTACCTGGAGCACTGAAAAAAAATTATCCCTAAATGTAGATTTTTGTCTATATTTCAAGTTGCATTTGGTATTTAATTAAAGACAAACAATAAAAATTAAATCTTATTCCACTCTTTTGTTTGAATACTTAGATTTTAAATTAAGAGCTCTTTGTAAGTGAAAGAAAAAACAAGCAGTCTTAATTTTTAAAAAATTGGCTAATATAATTTAAAAATTCAAGGTGCCTCTTGAAGAGATATCTAACAATACTTCAGGATCAAGTAATTTTCCAATTCTCTGATCTTTTTTCAGTAAGTTGTATACTCCTATTTACAAATATAAGTTGACTTTGTGGGGACAAACATATTTCTTTTTGTTCAAATCAGAAGAAATTAGAAAAATTCTTCTTTCCAGGAGTTTAAGCAAAAAGTTGAGACTTGATGGCCATAACTGATTTACCAGAGCTCAACTTATACCTCCTCATAGCAGGGTCTAAAGGAAGGGACCCAGGAGCCTATGGACTGAAAAGGGTAATTTCTAAATGAAAACCCAGGTGTTTGCTAGAATTTCAAAGAATAGATCCTGAGTACACAAAAATCAATAAATATCAGATCATATTTTACAGTGTCTTTCAGAAGAAAAAAATAACTTTTTAACATGACTCACAAGACTATGACCAAATGTTTGTCTTGCTGACCATTCTCGCTTTCGATTCTCTACCCTACTGGCATTTCCCTTAGTCTCCAGAGCACTATATAGGTTTCCTCTACTTAATATACTACTGCTCATCTGCTGTTTGTGGCTTTCTTTGCTTTGAGGGCTTAGCTGAAATATGATTTCCTCAGGGAAACTTTCCTAACTGCTGTGATTGGTAAAGTATTACTCCTTTCATGTAAAGCACTTAATATAATTTTAAAATATACTTATTCACATTAATATTCACTTAATAAATATCTTCACTAGAATGTAATTTATTTTGTTAGAGGCAGAGGTTTTCTCTCTCTTTAGTCATTCCTTTTTGCCTAAGAGATAACCCACTTGCTCGACATGTTAAGTGTATACTCCATATTTTAAAATGGACTTATCCATGAATCAGTGGCTAAAAAATTGTGGTTTGAATATATTTAAAACTATCCACCAAAGCTTTTGTGTATGTGTGTGTGTGTTAAATGTCTTGTTAATTATTCTATCCAACATCATTCTTTTTTTAGGTATATGGCAGAAGAATGCAATAATAATTAATTTTGGAAAGCTACCTAAATATTCATTCCTATGTTGGGGAATGGAGAAAAAAGTAATATTCATTATTCTCTGTTGTGGGTGGAGACCAAATAAAGAGAAGAAAGAACAACTACTTCTGGGTAGGTTAGTTCAGTGAACAAGACTTGTCCTCATCATTAACAATGTTGAATACTCAGTTTAGAATTATGTAAAATAAAATTGTGAAAAGGCTGATTTTTATAAAAAGATATTAACAAGTCTATAAAGAAAAATAGAAATCAGGCAGTACTAGTAAAATATTCTGATTAGATACCCTCTTTTCAGAAAAGGAGCCTCCAATCAGTAATTTTTAAATTAGCAATAATCAACAACTGAATCCTTTCATTTTAGATACACATCATATGGTTTCTATTATTAACTCAAACTACAAAATAGAAGCTGAGAAAACTCTTTAAAAGTGCATTTTGCTTACTGACATGAAAAGGACAAGAACAATAAAAATATTAAGAGATTCTAATTGGTTAATATTTCATGAGATGATTTAAAATATCACTGGAAGGCTATTTCCACATTCACACAGAGAAAGAGTTAATATTTTAGTATATAATTTTAAAAGTTTAATTCATAAAATAGGACAACTTTTAATAAAAATGGTACAATTCACTGAATCAATTTTGTATTTGCTGAAAGTTATTGTGATTGTAAATCTCTGACTGACATTACTTTTGAACAAAAAACAGTAATTTAAAGGTCTGACAAATCTGCATGGCACATGTAGAAGATTATGTTTGTACTCCATCCATATTTTCTCAGCCCACCTGCAGCCTTAGGCTCAGCTCTTGTGTATACCCGCTGCTCCCTATTTTATCTACCCTCTTCCTTCTGCTTGAAAGCTTCCTTAACAGCAGGACCGGAATTGCTTATGACTTTGTGGTGGAGGTAAACTGATAATTTTCTTTTGCTTTCTTCAAAGCATAGTGCCAGATAAAACATCTCCTACTTATTTACTGAGAGAAGGTTTCCCGGAGGAAAACAGTGCCAGGCTGAGGTCTTCTGTAAGGGTGAATTACACTGAAGATGTGTGTTTCAGAGGGCAAGGAAACCAGGGAAAGGAAGGGAGGGCACTTCAGTAACATGATAGAGGCAACACTGAGATATACTGAGAAAATGAAAGACAACAAACATCGATATGAAGTACAAGTATAAATGGTAGTAAAACTGAACACCCAGAGTAATGCATAACTTATCTAAATAAATAAATTTGACATGATCTCAATGGAAAATTAATTTGTATCTTATAACATTAATCTGCTTAATAATGTAGCTGTTGGAATAAGACAAGACTGGAGACAGGAAATCTAGTACAGAGGTGCTTTTAATGATCATGGTGAGAGCTTGAAAAAAAATACTAGAGCTTGGCTGAAAAAAGGTAGTGGCCTTTGTAAGATAAAAATCCAGTGATAGTTTTGAATAAATTTTACCTCTATCAAAAGTATTTTCAGTACAAAAATGCCATGCAATTATTGGTTTAGGTAATTAGATGATGGCACTTGAATACAAGTGAAAGAATAGAAACCTAATGATTTTCTAGAAGAAATAGTAATTATTTACTAAAATCTAGTGGTACATGGAAAATATTAGTCATTTGTGGTATGGTTTATGGAATCAGACCTATACTTTTATAGTCATATCAGGGATAAATATTGTGAATGGCTATATTCCTCAATGAAAAAAACGTATATACAGAAGAACTGAGAAATTCTAACACTTGTGTTTCATTTGTATTTTGTTTATGGTTATAACACTATATTTTTCTTATTCAATTAGGATTGGTTCAATATATGATATTTGTCATCTTGTCTTAAAAAGATATGAGATAGGTCAAAGTAGTAGCTGAAAATAAAACCATGAAAAGAGGAAAAAGTAAATGAACCAGAAAGCATGGAGAGGAAAATGGAATTATGTTTCAGTACCTCTGACTCCAAAGTTCTAATGTTCTCTGGCCAAACAAAGAATGTTCTCAAATGCCTTTGTCCTTCTTCTGAATGGGGTATTTTGGTAAAGTATACACTTTGACAGTTGCTTTTTAACACTAACAATACTGGGGAAAAGAGATTTGAGGTCATTGCTGTACCTTACCTCATAGAACCTTCATGAGAATCTTCTTAGCAATTGTGTAGTGTTATGAAATAACCTCACAGGGGATGGAGAGTCTTTGTATTCTCACAAGGCTAATTTCTGTTCCTGTAAAAGGATGGTCTCAGAGCAGCCAGATCTCACTGCCATAGTGAGATGTGATTACCTTGGTATTTGAAAGTTATTTTTCTGAGATCCTTGGGTCCTCCTCTTCAGTCTCCCAAACAGGAAATATTTTCTTTAGGTCTGCCAAGTATCAAGGTGACTAAAGAGCTATACACAGAACTTTGTTTTGAGAAACATATAGATATACTTTTAAAGCTTCAGGCTCAATTGCTTCATTCTCCAAAGCTCACTGACATGATGACATCATGAGATTTGCTCAAGGTTATGCATTTAGCTCAGTGGTTTTGTCGCCTGCTGCGCAAGTGCAAGGACCCAAGTTCGATTCCCGGTACCAAAAAAAAAAAGAAATAATGGAAATGATATTCAACCTGTTCTTCTACAGCCCACAGTCTTAACATTATACCACACTGTCCTAAGTTTATTGTGTGTAGCATTATTTTCATGAATAGCACAAAATTAATGGGGTTGAGATCTTATGTGAAAATACCAACTACTGTATCACCCTCTTAAGGATTAACATCAATCATTATTATATTGAAATCTAACAGTCCTGTGAGGAGATTGATTATCTAATGGTGTACTTTGTTGTTTTTTCTTTTCCTTTCTGCAGCTTTGGTAACATCAGTCTCTACTTGGGATTAGAATCCCCTTTACTCTGCATTCATGTCCCAAAGTCATCCTTTCATGTCCCAAGGTCATTGTTTATACTTTCTTTATGAAAATACAGATTGAATTTCAGCATCAGTGTATACAGTAATTCCCATCCTTTTATTTTTGAACTATCCACATATAACAAGTACAATTTTTATTAATTCACCATTCAGCAAGATGACCTTTGCTGAAGTCTGACCTGAGAGATCAATGAAGGGCTTTGTTCTCACAGTGCTTTTTTGTCTCTCACTTCCTCCACACTTATTCATTAGAGCAGCTCCTCTAAAAACTTAACTGTAAGTATCCCATTCTCTGCTCCCAATATCCCAACATTTTACCTCATTCTCTGTACATGTCATTCTACTATGATATATACATACTGAGACTTATATACATGGAATCTACCACATTGTTGTTCTCTACTACACCCTTGTCCTTGTATCCTACTTATGAAAATAAGAACATCTTGTTCATAATGATGAATGAAATAAACACACTTCTCTTTGTTCTTCTCTTACTTAATAGTATTACATGGCAAAATGAGAACCGCATTTAGATTCTACTCTGCCTATTTGGTTCTTGAATCCATGCAATAACTGATGGTGATTGGAGAAAAATCCACAATAAACTTAGGCAGTCTTAGTTTTAAATCATGGTAATGAACTTCACATAGGCCCTATTGTTTCCAACTAAACCTACTTTCTGCTGTTTTATTTTGTGAAATTTCTTTGCTGTCTCTTTCCTTACTGTGATATTCAACTATTGACCTACTCTCTACTTTAGAAATTATATATGCAATATAATATGAAATGTGTGGAAATGAAATTTCCAGGAGCAATCCATCCTCCTATTCTGCCTTCATTCCTTGTAGTATGAAACAAATGCCATGTCTTTTATCAGGCAACCTCTCAGCTTGGGCAGTAGAAACCATTTCCCCATTTGTATTTAGGGTAATACCTCTTGAAATTTTCCTCTGAATCTCACAATGAAATTTTTAGGATGTACTTAGTAATTTCCAGGAATACAGAAGTATTTTGACTAGTCTCTTCTATTTTTTTTATTCCATATTTCATTCTGCTATAGCCCTATTTCCATTTCTTTAACACCAAATTCTTCCAAAGGTGCTTTGTACTGATACATGTCAAATTCTCTCTTGACTCTTTTCTAAAATCTTAATTTCAAAATTGAGCTGTTTTCATGAACAAATGTTAACTTTCAAGTAAAAAAATGCAATTAGTAAATTCAAATTAATTGTAGCATTTAGTCTCATTTTGTGAAGCTGAAAAATATTGTACATTCGGCCACTTATACTTCTTTGATGCACGTTTTTTCATTGATTTCTAAGATACTGTACTGGTTTTATTTTTCTAAGATTCATTGTTTCTGATCTTAAATAAATGCAGCTACTTTTCTTCTACCACTGGGTATATACTTTGCAGTATTTTGCTTTTGTAGGTAAAACCATGAAATATAATCTGGATCCAACACTTAGTAATACCTATCTTTGCACAGACTTATCAACATTTGCCATTTTTTATTTTATTTCTTAAAATCATTTTAGTGAGAAGCATTATCTCATTGTGATTTTGATTTGTTTCTTTAATGATCAATATCATTGAACATCTTCTCATGTACTTTTTCACCACTAATATATCTGCATCATCTTGGATGAGTGTGTCTGTCCAAGATCTTTGCCATTTTTAAATTGGGTGTTTGTGTTATTTAATTATTTCTGCATGTTTCCTTTTAAGAAATGCAATCACATTAGTACATATACACAAAAACATCATAAATACAGACAAAAATGATATAAATGTAAATTTATTTTGATGACTAAATATCAGACTTACAAGAAATATGCAAATATATGCATATGTATACATACACATATTAACGTAAAATACAAATATTTAGAACTGTAGCTATCAAATTTATAGTTGTACATACAAAGACATGCACATAAAAAACCCTCAAATTTTCATGAGATTATCTCTACCTTGTATAACTATAGCTAATATATTTTTACATTATTTTGCCTTTTCTACACATGAACTCATTCAAATGCTTTAAGTGAACACACACTGTTTTAAATGAATAAAATAAGAATATTTATATTCATAAATAAATTGTAACAGAGTCTCAACTCAGAAGTAACTCCATTCACCTTAACTCTGTTTTTCAAAATACATGTTAGATTAAATTTCTTGAAGAAAAATAGTAAATTTGACTTGTTCCTGGATAGGAAGAACCAATATAGTGAAAATGGCCATACTTCCAAAACTATTATATAGGTTTAATGCAATGCCGATTGAAATTCCAACAATATATTTCACAGAACTAGAGAAAACAATACAAAAATTCATTTGGAACTGGAAGAGAACTAGAATAGCAAAAGAAATTTTAGGCAACAGATATATGGCTGGAAGTATTGCAATCCCCAACTTGAAACTATACTAAAAAGCTATTGGAATAAAAACAGCATGGTACTGGCAAAGAAACAGACCCAAGGATAAGTGGAATAGATTAGAATATGCAGAAACAGCTCCAGACATCCTCAACCACTTCATCTTTGACAAAGGAGTCAACCATCCTCATTGGAAAAAATATAGCCTATTTAATAAATGGTGTTGGAAAAACTGGATTTCAACCAGCCAAAGATTAAAACTACACCCATACCTATCACCATGCACTAAACTAAGATAGAAGTGGCTTAAAGATTTAAATATCAAGACAGAAGCAGTAAACTTGCTGGAAGATAAATTAAGTAGAATTCTTGAAGACATTAGTATAGGAAAAGACTTTATGAACAAAACCTAAGTGGCGTGGGAACTTGCACAAAGAATGAACAACTGGGATCTCATCTCATTAAAAAGCTTCTGCACTATAAGAGAAGCCACAGAGTTAAGTGACAACCTACAGTGTGGGAAAAAAATTTCAGCATCTGTACCTTAGACAAGGGACTACTATCTAGAATATATAAAGAACTAAAAAAAATCAGATCCCCCAAATTCAAAGACCCAATTCAAAAATGGGCATCTGAAATGAACAGACATTTCTCAGACAAAGAAGTA
>NW_004624761.1:21415811-21429580 GCF_000247695.1 Heterocephalus glaber
AAAGTCTTTGTAAATAGGGAAGGGAGGGCTAGGAATGGGGAAAAAATAAGAACCAAGATGCATCATGTAAAGGTACAAGTTCCCAATGAGAAATTTAAATGTGCTGTATACCTAAAATGTACTAATAAAAGAGTTTAAAAAAAATAAATAAAAATAAACTTCTTGACCAAAACCAAAACCAAAAACCAATGCCTTTTAAAGTAAGATAACCAAATCTGTACACTAATGTAATATTTTGAAATACATAAAATGTTCAGAGTTAAGTGACAACTTTATATATCCAAAGAAGCAGAAAAATATGGCCTCAATGAAGGAAAATTCCTGCAACAGGAACACATCTAGAAACCACAGTGATTATGACAATGCCAGGCAAGCCTCTTAAAACAGCTACTATAAATACATTCAAGTATTAATTTTGGGGGGTGGTTACCAGGGATCAAACTCATGACTTTGCACTTGTGAGGCAGGTGGTGGAACCACTGAGCTAAATACTCAGCCCCTCATATATTAATTTTTAAGAAGTTAACATATTGAAGAGAAATAAAGATACAGCATAAAAGAATGAATTGGAATTTCTAGAGATAAAAATTTTAAGAATGAAAAATGTTATTGGTTTTAAAAGTGTATTGGACACTGAAGTAGAAAATATAAGTAAGCATAAAGACATAACAATGCAAACTAGCCAGTTTAAGTACAGACTGTCTTTCTCATGTCTAGAGGTAAAACATATTGAAAAATATTAAAAAATGAAATATAAGGACAAATACAAAGCATAGTGAGTGAAAGTTCACTGGAGTTTATATCAGAACTCAAGGTTGATATTATAGCAACGACATGTAAGCAATATTGTTTATCATATTGACACAGTAAGTAGAAAAAATTAAAGCATGGTCTCTGTAGATAAGGAAATCTGACAAGTTCCATACCTCTGCCTTATGACACTCCTAGCATGTTACTTATAGAACAACACATTCTTCATCTATAAAAGATAAGTGTGAAAATTCTGCAGATAATGCCATATTTACTATTTAAATGTAAAGATAAATGATTTCTTTCTGACTGGTAGACAAGGCTTTGCCACTGCACCACTTCTATTCAGTATAAATCTTAGCAATGTACAAGGAAGAAAAATAAATAATGGTCATACTGATTGGACAGTTTGAAGCAAAATACTATTCATTTTTAGGTGACATGATCATGTTTGTTATCTAACAAACATAAATATAACTACTGTATGGATTTAGAAATACTACGAGGCAAAAATATTTATAGAAAAATCTATATGGAAATTGAACTGAATTTCAACCTGCTAGACTTATATCTATACTAGCTTCAAATTCATTAAATATCCAGAAATAAATGTTTAAAATGTATATAATATAAATGAATGATAAGTGCAAAGCATTCCTGTGGAAAAAATTTTTAAACCTGAATGAATAAAAAGTTTCATGCCCATTAAGTTTGAAGTCTTGGTATTCTCATTCCTCAAATATTGATCTGCAGGTTTGAAATAATCTAATACATAGTAGAGGTATTTTGAATAAAAATTGGAAGCTTACAGGAAATTTACGTGGAATTCAGAGAATGTAGAATTATCAAAATAATTTTGAAACATAGAGAACAAAGCCAGGATGTCTGGATCACATAGCGTCCCAAAGCCTGGTGATTGTGGCCAAGCAACATCAGTCACACCTCCTGCAAACCTGCAAAAGTTTAATGAGAGAGAGAAAAAATAATTGTAATGGAACAAGTACATTTTGTAAGACAGAAAAATGCAATACACTTAATATTTGCTGCTCCTTAGAACTTACTACATTTTTCAATAAGGACTAGTGAGCAAGTCTTTCCTTTTCTGTGCATTATTAGTTACCGAGAAGAATGGGCTTCATCTCAGCATATTTGTATATGCATGTAACAATCTTTGGTTATTTTTCCCATTACCCTCCTTGCCCTTCCGTTCCTCCTCCCCGACCCTCTTCCTCTTCTCTAATAGTGTCCCTCATCTTTTCATACCATCTGTTTCATTTTAGATTCCACATGTGAGAGAAATAAATATGTATTTGATATTTTGAATCTGACATATTTCACATCCCCAGTTCTATTCATTTTCTTGCAAATAACGTGATTTTGCTCTTTATCGCTGAACTATTGCATTGTGTGTGTATGTATCACCTTTAACTTATTAATCTGTCCATGAAACACAGGTTTAGCCACTATATATTGTGCCATGATAAACATGGGTTTGAAAGTCTCTCAATAACAACTTTAATTCTTTCAGGAATATACTGAGTGGAATAGCTGGATGAAATTGTAGTTATATTTTTAATTTTGTTGTGAAAACTACTCATTTCCATAGTTGATGTACTAAATTACATTTCACCAAAAGTATAGGAGGGCCCCCCCATACACACTCCCTCACCTCTACCCTCACCAACATTCACTTCTTTTGTATTCATGATGATAGCCATTCTGATTGGGGTGAGATGTAACTTCAGTGTCATTTTGATTTGTCTTCCCTGATAGCTAGAGGTGTTGAACATTTTTTTTTCATATACTTACTGACCATTTGTAGTTCTTTTTTTTTTTTTGAGAAGTATCTGTTAATTTCTTTTTCTTTCTTTCTTTTTTCTTTCTTTTTTTTTTTCTGTTAAGATTGTTTTAGTTCTCTTTTGGAAGAGTAGCTTGCAAAGATTTTCTCCCATTCTATGGACTGCCTCTTCAATCTTAATTGTTTCTTTTGATGTGCAGAATTTTAAGTTGATATAGTACAGTTTGTCAATTTTTGCTATGAATTTCTGTATTATTGGAGTCCTACTCTGGAATTGTGTACCTGTACCTATGACTTCAAGTATTCCTCTGTGTTTTCTTCTAGCAATTTGAAAGTTTCAGAACTTAGTCCTAGGACTTTAATCTATTTTTATCTGATTTTTATGAGGCGAGAGTAATTTAATTTAAATGTTCTAACCATGGATATACAGCTTTTCCAGCACCATTTGTTAAAGAGGCTTTCTTTTCTTCAGTATATATTTCAAACCGCTTTGTCAAAAAAATCAGATGGTTGTAGTTAGCAGTCAGTTCTTATACTAGCTGTGATCTGTGAGCTTCTGTAGACAACCTACCAATCTCTAGGAGGGTACCTCTTCTCCATTTCTCTTTAGGTTAGGAAAATAATAAAATCTGTCACACAACAGGAGCTTTCAGAGTGAAAAGAGAATTAATATAAGGTCTTTCAAAAATTACGTATATATGTAATTTTCTGTAGCCAGTCTCCACATGTAACATACTCTATATGGTTCTAATTCTATATTCTGGGAAAATCTTTCTTTATTGCTGAAGCCAGGTAAGATAATGGTGATGGTTTCATATGATTCTTGCATATCTTAATTTCCCTCAATTTAGTGTAATTTTCCTTGATCATTACTCTTGTAGATGCTTCCGTTACTCTGCAATTATATAAATCTCTGTGTTAAATGTTCCTGTTGAGTATTCTTTGTTTCTCTTCTTATCTAAAATGTGAATAATTTTCTTATTTAAAAATTATTTTTAATATTGTATTTTTTAGTTGTATATGTTTTTTCTTTTTCTTTTTTTCCATGCAGTCTATTTTTACTTTGTATTTTCTCTTTACATTTGTGGTTTCTCCTGTGAATATGGTGAGTAATTTGGAAGTTGTTTGTTGATTTAATGAATAACTTTATTGATGCTATTTTAAGGTTAATAGCTTTTTAAAGAATTTCTATTTTATCTGCATTATAAAAAGAAAATCACCATAAATTATCTATAATCTCCTTTCTTCCATTGATCCTCACCTTACAGCTTGTCTTATTAGTAAATTTGAATGACTTGATTGTTTAATTATTACTCTTTTATTCTGTCTTCTTTTTTTGAAGGACTTATATTTCCAAATAGAGATTGTACTATATTGATTTCCAGTTCATTGGAAAATGACGGCTAATTTTATTGAATCTTCCTTACTAGATAATTGACTTAAATTGTATTCATCTAAAGTCTTTTTAGATGTTTGTACTCTCCTTCTTTTCTGATTCCTTATTTGATAAGACTGCACATCTATGTTTGCAAGAAATTTACTTTTATTTTTCTGAATAGAGAAATAATTTTTATCTCTCTTAAACTCTGTTATCTCAAAGAGACACATCAGGTTTGCATTTACATGTAGTATGTTTAACTCTTTTAGCTGATACTTGTTCAAGCATTGTTCTCAATGTATGAAACAGAACAAGGTGATCTGGTAACAGTAGTATTTTGGGTTCATTCAGATTCTCTGGCAGTACTCTGTTTAGTTACTGGCCCAAATCCAATAATAATTATTATCAGTGATATTTGATTTGGGGCTTCTTTTTTTAATCCAAGTAACTATCTCAGCCATGTGCTTTCCTCTTTTATACTATCAGTAGATTTAATCAGTGGGACCTGGATCTAATCAAAATTGTCTTCATTTTGAATTTAAAATTGTGTGGATTATTTCAGTTTTGTTCTGTGATCATTCAAAGGCTCTGAATTTCTCATTGACATTTGTCTATAAGAGTTTCAGGTTCCAGTAATAGAGAGAGAGAGAGAGAGACAGAGAGAGAGAGAGAGAGACAGAGAATTCCTCAAAATCTTTATTTAGGCTTCCAGCATCCAAATTTGCAATGATCATATTGTTTGAGTACATCATGAGAGATGAAAATAACTTGTGAAATTTCTCAAATTATGCATATGGTGACACTTCACAATGGTATTATAGATGTGTACAATCCTCATCTTATATAGGTAGCAAGACCTTGACAAGTAGGGAGTCTTGGAAATTCACGTAGATTTTGTTACAAAAGTCCTGTCCTCTCAGTAAATTGTTTCTCTCTTTGAATTCATTTTCATATATATGTATATATACATATATACACATGTATATATACATTTTAATAGGAAATATATTATCTATTCTTATTTATATTTTAAAATTTCTTTACACCTAAAATCCTCCAATATTACTTCACACAGCTATAATCAATCACTCCATCGCTTTAAGCCATATATATATGTATATTTATTTATTTGAAATGAACAGATTGAAGTTGTTTTTGATTCTTAATATATCATGAGTACTGATTATATGTAAAAGGCTTATGTATGTACCTAGGTAGCTTTGTTGATGGAAAGAAAAAAATAGTTGGGAATATTTTCAAAGAAATTTGAATGAAAAAAGCAATGTATGTTAAATATTCCTCTATAGAATATCTACTTTGAGCATATCCCCTTTGTTACAAAGTTTCATTTGTCAAGACATAAATACTTGTGCCCTTTCAAATGTTTGCCCATATGGGTTGTGTACTTTGCAATCCATGAATTCCAGGAGTTTTGCAAGGATGGACCTATCCTGTAAATTATTATTCTTGTAAAATGTTCAGGAGCTAAAACATGGCCTGTCAAGGGAAATCATTACAAAATTTCTCTCCTCCACTGGTCTTTGGAAATGTTTTCTGCCTTATAGCATCTGGCACACACTTTCATTTTTATTGAAATTAAATACATCGTAATGTATCCATTTTCCCTTGAATTGACAGTTTATCTCTGGGTTATTGTGTTGCCAACAGTACATGCCATAGGGAATAATTCTAAATTATTTATTATTAACTTGAGTGAAGTCAGTAAAAGTGTATTTTCTATTAACTTTTTTTTATCTTTAAATATCAGCCAAAAACAAGATCTTGAAAAGTAAAACAGAATTGTTGACAATATTTAACCTTCAGGCATGACAAGAAGTAATCATTTTTATAGTGCAGTTTCTAGTCAAGGATCACATTCTGTGTTAAAATAAGTAAATCCATCCCAATTATTGCTTTTTCAGAAAGAATCTCTTTTGTAGGAACCTATGATTTCATTTAATTTTTGTAAGGATTTACTCCCATTGTTATCAATGATTCATTTTCTTTTTATTTTCAAAATTTTTGATTGTACCTTGTGAACATAACATAAAACTAGTTAGAGAGAAATACTTATATAAAAAAGAGAATTAATCCTTAGAAGACAACAAAACAAAATCTTCCATAGGCTTTATTTTTGGGAGATCTTTGTATTTGTGTTTCATTTTTTGGTGTTTGGGAGACAGGCCTGATATTGAATAGCTGTTCTATTTTTAATTATGGAAATTTCAAACATTTATCTCATCATTTTAAATACAATAAATAGAGAAAATGCTATTTCTCTTTTAGGATTATTGAAGGAATAAAGCAAGATTACATGCACACACCTGCCCATATATACACACATAGCACAAATTATTTTTGCCATGCAAGGTACTTTAATAGAGGACATTATTAATCTTATCAGTGTTTCCAAGTAATTAATAAGTAACATCTACCTAAGTATGAAAATATGCCTTCTAACCATTTACATAGAAAACCAATTATAATGTTACTGTTTTGCCAATTGATTAATAATACTAAACAAATAACATTACCATAAAGCCAATTAGACCTGAAAATAAGCTAATTTATTTTAATGTCTCTCCTAAATATTAAAACTATCAGGACAGAGCACATACACTCACACATACACACATACCCACATCACAAATTAATTCTTTTGTGCTTTTTGAAGACACTATCAGGTAATTAATGCAGTGATATTTCTCCTATAAGCTGAAATAATCATTTTAGCAAGGTTCTATGTATGTATAAATGAAAGTGTTGACATGCTAAGTAGTATAAACATACTAGGAAACTTGCAGGAAATATTTTGCATTTTTTTCTGGTGAGTTTTACTTTCTGCTTTAGAGCTGAGAAAGTCCTCTTCTGACAGTGAAGAACCTTGCCAACACAGCTCTTTATCACCATTTGCCTTGTTGTTTGTGAGCCTCAGGTTGACTAAACCAATTGGTTTTTCTGCTATATATAGCTGAAAGTACTAGTCTTTGATGTGTTATGGAAGTGTAATTCTTGCTGCACCATTAAATGATCTATAGAAGCAAATCTTTGCATAGCAATGGGGGAATTTAAGGCTGACCAACACAAATGTTTATCTCAATATATTGGCATAATACTCAAAGTCAAGGTTGCTCATTGAACTTAGTCACCTCCTTAGTATCAAACTAATGCAAACTCCTGTTTGGTTCATTTTTACAAACCTGTGATTCATCAGTAATATTGGATTTCCTTCCTCCATTTTCCTCCCTTCCTCCCTGTGTGCTAAAATGTTTAATTTGTGTGAATATAGATATCTATTCTGTGTAGGTAATTTGAAAATGATCCTCCAGCCAACCATATTTAGTTTAAATTGAAAATAAGATATTATTTAAATATGACCATGAAATATAGTATTAATACAAATGTTATTAGATTTAATCAGCTTAGATGAAATAATACATCTCCAGGAACTGGAACAATGATTATAATATGACAGTAATATTCCTAATAAATTCTATTTAATGAGGGAGATAAATAGCTATAAAAGTAATTCAGTTTTGACAATGGCTTATACATGGATGGATGAGGATTTGCCAATATGCAAGTGGAATTAAAACTTTGGGTAAAATATTACTAGGAAATAAAAATAAGGAAATAATGTGGTTTAAATAAAGGAAAAATGAATAGAAAGTATTTGGCTGTGACCATCCCCAAGACTTGCTAAATTTTGATGACCCTGACTGTTTTGAGGAATACTAGTGAGACATTTTGTAGCATATTGAATAAGATAGTTATGATTTTTTTAAACTGGTGATTTTTTTATTCATTAAGTGTATTGGTACATTTTAAGTACTGGTACATTTTTTGGTATACAATATGATAACATTCATCATTGGGAATTTGTACTTTTAAATGATGTATCTTTGTTCTTAATTTTTTTGCCATTTGTCTGCCTTCCCTTCAACCCTTCCACCACCCCCTATTTACAAAGACTGCTTCCATTTTTTCCTTTTCTCATATTATTTCCTTTCCCTTCTTTCCTTTCTCCTACCCCTCCTACTTCCCCTTCCCTTTCCCCTGTGGACCTTTTCTTCCTATTTCACATTATCTATTACACATTTACATTAAATTTATATTACCTATTATACATTATACATTATACATTATAAATTACATTATCTATTATATATTTACATTTTCAGTTTCTCACATCAGAAAAACTATTCAGTAAGATATTGAACAGCTAGGCTCGGGATTTAGCTCAGTGGTTCTGGTGCTTGCCTTGCAAGCACAAGTTCCCGAGTTCGATCCCCATTATAAATTACATTATCTATTATATATTTACATTTTCAGTTTCTCACATCAGAAAAACTATTCAGTAAGCTATTGAACAGCTAGGCTCGGGATTTAGCTCAGTGGTTCTGGTGCTTGCCTTGCAAGCACAAGTTCCCGAGTTCGATCCCCAGTATCAAAAAAAAAAAAAAAAAAAAAAAAAAATAAAGAATTTTAAAAAATCAGACTTCCCAAATTAAAAAAACCCAATCCAAAAATGGGCATCTGAAATGAGCAGATGTTTCATAGACAAAGAAGTAGAAATAGCAAATAAACATATGAAAGAATGTTTAACATCATTGGTCATCTAAGAGTCCAAATGAAAACAATGCTGAGATTCCATCTCACTCCAGAAATAGTGGCTGCTATCAAGAAATCAACCAATTACAAATGCTAGCAGGGCTGTTGGGAAAATGGAACTCTTCTCTATTGTTGGCACAAGTGTAGGCTGGTGTAACCACTGTGGAAATCTGTATGGAGATACCTCAAAAAACTAGAATCAAAGGTCCCATTTGACCAGGTATTCCCATTTACATATACCACAGTGATATATGTGCACCCATGTTTATAGCAGCACAGTTTGTAGTAGCTAAATATTGGAAACAGCCCAAATGCCCATGAACTTGTGATTGGATAAAGAAGATATGCATTTTTTTTTTTTGTAAAATGGAGTACTACTACTCATCCATAAAGAATGATAAACTAGAGACATTTATAGAGATTGTTTTTTTTTTTTTCATGCTCTTACTGGAGTTATTTGGTTTTGGTATGGAGATCACAGAAGCAGAGTGCTATTTTCATCATATCATAGATACACTGTTAATATTGATGATCGCTGGGATGATGTAATGTTTATATAACATATTTTTACCTTAGCCTCTTTGTATTGGTGACAGTTTTTAGTTATTGTTGCTAGAAAACAATGCTTGAAATCCACAACTTAATGGAATAGAAGTTTGTTTTTGCTTATGGTTCCATAGGATTTACCAAATGGTTATCGGCTGCAAGGCATAAATGCAATAGTAGAAGGAAAAGTTGTTCACCTTATAGAAGCCAGGATAGAGACAAAGAAATAGCCAGAGGTCAGAAGTACAATGACTAGGTATAGTACCCAAGGTCCAGCCCCTATCATCCATCCAGACAAACCAGAAGTATGATTTACTGATCTAGTCACTTCTCAAGCTGATAAATTTGAGAATAAAGATTAACTATTACAAGTTCACCCCTTGTCAACTGAACATGCAAACACATCTCCTTAAAGCATATTAAGTCCCCAAATAGAGACAATATAAGGTCCTAATGCCATGTAACAAGATGTAACTAACCTGACTACATCTGAAAATGTTCTATTTCCTTCTCCAAAGCCCCAACAGTCTAAGTATTGCTCAAAAGTCCAATCCCAAAGTCTCCTCCAAGATTCAAGGTAGATTCTTACCTGTAAATCACAGTAAAATTCAAATAGCTGATGACATGATCAGATATACAATGGCACATAGTAAAAAGTCTTAATCTAAAAAGAAGGAATAAGGGAATAGAAAGGAATCAGACCAAAACAAGAGCAAAATTTAGCAGAGAAATATTAAATCCTATAATATTATGTCTAGTATCCAAGGAACATGGCAATGTGACATGAATTTCAGAGGGTTTGGACAGCTCCACCCTGATACTTCTGCTGGTTATGGCCCACATAGTCTTTCTCTTGACCTGGATCCACTTGTTGTTTGCAGCTTTCTTCAGGAGATGTTTCATGTCCCTGGGACCTCCAACTTCTTCAGGTCTCCAGTGTACTTCAGCTTTCTTCTCATTATTTCATACATCATCCTCTCAAGGGCTAATATCATGGACTCCAATTCTGATTTTCAAAAAGTGCTTGGACTCTCAAGGCTTCCTTTGAACCTGAATGGAATTCTCCACAACTTTTGTGTCCTGCACGTGTGTAAAATAATAATCACGATATGGACAATGCCAAGTTCCAACATTTGTGTGAGCAGTATCCAGGTTCTCCTGCATCATGGCTGTGACAACCTGAGTACCTCCAAGGCTGAATAAGGTGGTCCTGAATGAGCAAGGAGTCCTTGGGTATTTTTCTCAAAGCAAAGTCTTTCAGAGATGTTTATATTTTTACAATCTTGAGGTTGTAGTGGGTGGAGTTTACAAATTCCTGAGATACAATCAAAGCATCTTTCCCACTATTACTATACAAATTATTTGTCTTTTTTTTAAAGGCACTAATCTCCTCAGCAAACACAACCTTTTAAGCACCAATGTTACACTTTAATTTTCTGGACAAATTGAATGTTTTTCAAATATTTCAACTCTGCTTTTTGCTCCCAATTCTCATTGTACATCTCGCTAAATGTAGCCAACAATACCCCTGCCAAAACCTGAATATTGCACTGCCTTGGAATTTTCTTCACCAGATTAAGCCTCACAAAATTTAAATTTAGCCTCGCAAAAGTCTTAAGACATGGACAAATATATAGATAGATTATTTGACAGCTTCCTTAGAATGTGCATGAATGGCCTAGAGTCAGTTCACAAGAGAATCCTCATTTCCATCTAAATCCATGAGACTGTCCTTTACTCTCCATATTCCTATTAGCATTCTAATCTTCTGAACTCCTGACAGAATTAATCATCAACCTTTGCTTTCAGTATTCTGAATCTTCTCTAGCTCAGTTCTTCAATAATTCCAAACATGTTCTACAAATGAACCCTAAAGGTTTCTGAACCACATGGTCAGGTGTTGTTAGGGCATTGACCCCACTCATGGTACTAATTTTCTTTATTGGTTATATTCCATTGCTGGACAAAAATACCTGACACCCACAACTTAATGGAAGAAAGTTTTCTTTTTTTTTTTTTTTGGAAGAAAGTTTTCTTTTGGCACTTGGGTTCAGAGATTTCAGTCCGTGGTAAGCTGACTCAAAGGCAGAAATGGGATGTTGGAAAGGAATGATAAAGAAAAGCTATTCATTCCTTGACATCCAGGAAGTGAAGTGAAAGAAAAAACAGAGGAGAAGGAGTGAAGAACTCAGTATGCTATCCAAATTCATGTCCTTATGATCCACACAGACACACCCAGAAGTATAGTTCACTATTCTCCTAAGTCAATCAAGTTGATAAGATTAACAATAATATCTTTTTAGTATTTTACTCATTAGAAGAAAACCATTTGTACAACCCCATACTCAAGTACTTAATTGTTATGAATGGTTCCTCTTTAAGACTTAGTAACATAAATCAATTGGAATGCTTACTAAAGTGTGAAATAAAGAGTTTGTATTATTTTGTATTGTACCAGCAAATAAATAAGAAGTGTTCTATCCATGTGTGGCTTCATATCCTTTCTAACAACTGATATTGTCATTTTCTATTTAATTTTAGCTATTTTATTAGGACTATAGGTGTATGTCATTGTTATTTTAATTTGAAATTTTCTAATGGAAAATAATGTTTAGTGTCTGTTGATATTTTTATTTCCATTTGTTTATCTTCTTTATTGAGGTGTCTAGTCATATTTGTGGCTTACCTACTTATTGGATTGTTTCTTTTGTTATTGTTAGAGTTTATGTATTCCTTCTAGATTTTGGAAACAAACATTATCAGGTATTTGTTTTACAAATAGGACACAGATTTTGGTTTCTCATCTAATTTTCTTAATGTTTTACTCATATCAGATTTTAATATTAATAAATCCAAACTACCAATGTATTTTTGTACCAGACTTTGAGTTTTGTTTTTAAAAATTCTTAAACAAATCTCAAATTATCTAATTTTTGTCTGTGATAGTAACAGTTTTATCATTTCCTGCTTCATGTTTAGGTTTTAAGATTTACTTTGAGTTCAAGTTGGTTATGAATTGAAGCTTTGTGTCCTGCCAAAATTCACATCTTGAAATTTTAACCTCTGACATATTGATATGAGGAGACTGGACCTTAGGAGTGCATTAGGTAATGAGGTAGAAGCCTTAATGAATGGAATTAATGTCTTTTCAAGAGGTATTACAGTGATGTCTCTGGCCCTCTTTCTGCTATACAGAGATATAAATAAGATGATAATAATCTGAAACCTTGAGAAGGGCACTACCAGTATCTAAAATGCCAGCACCTTATTCTTAATCTTCCAGCCTCTACCTGTTGCAAAATGAATGCCTTTTGTTTAAGCTATCTAATATCTGGTCCTTTGCTATAGCAATCCAAAGATAGAAACTGGTACTGAAAATTGGATATTATACTTAAAAAACACATAAAAAATTCAAAGCTGCTTCAGAAGAGGACAATAAGTAGAATTTGGAAGTTTTGAGATTTATGCTAGAAAGAGCCTCAATTTTTTTTCAGTAACAAATGGACTTAAAAGCAAATCTAGTGAGAGCTCAGAAAGAAAAAAAAATGAGAGTGGTAGAAAACACTTCCATCTTTTTTTTTTTTTTGGTACCGGGGATCAAACTTGGGACCTTGCTCCTGTGAGGCAGGGGGCAGAACCACTGAGCTAAATCCCATGCAAAATTAGGTTATTGATTGGAGGTCTTTTTTCTTTTTCTTTATTTTTCTTTCTTTCTTTTTTTTTGGTACAATGGATCGAACTCAGACCTTGCGTGTGTGAGGCAGGTGGTGGAATCACTGAGCTAAATCCCTAGGCCTTCATCTTCTTATAGAATATATAAATAAGCATGTACATATTATTTCTAGAAATAACATAATAAAAACATAAACTGATGAGTTCTCAGACAGAAGTGAGGAATGTTATTGGAGACTAGGAAATAGGCAATACTAGTTTTAAAATAGCAGGTAACTGACTAAAATATGTTTGTATTCTATTGATTAATGGAAAATAGAGCTTGTGAGTGATGGCATTTATTATTTTGCTAAGGGAAATTCTAAACAAGCTGTTTAAAAAGTGCTTTCTTTCCTCCCAACATATATTAAAATATAAGAAAAAATAAATGATGGAAAATGGAATTATTAGGCAAGAAGGAATCAAGACTTCAAAGATTTGGAAAAATTTCAATCCACCATGCTGCAAATATTGCAAAAGTATGTTTGTAAATGAACACTGAGGATGCTGTCAAACAATCATTTCATATTATATGTGTGTTAACCAGAAACCTAGTCAGTTGCTAATCTCTGTGATTAGGAAAGAAGGAGCCCTGAAGACAGTTTGGAGATTATTCCAGTTGCTATTCCCACAACACGCCCAGAACACAAGAAGGGTGAGAAGCCAGTTCCTCTGTATCACAACAAGGACAGGATGCTCTTGTTCAGTGGTTTGGGGGTTGGTACACAGAGAGCTACAGTTTGGCCTGTGCCCAGTGGGGCCCCACAAGAAAGTGGGGTTATGAATCTATTTAGTCCAGCAGTGCTACTCAAATTTCACTTGATTAAAATCCATCACATAGTGAGGTGGAATCTCGGCATTGTTTTCATTTGCATCTCTCGAAGGACCAGTGATGTTGAACATTTTTTCATGCATTTATTTACTATTTTTACTTCTTTGTCTGAGAAACACCTGTTCATTTCAGATGCCCATTTT
>NW_004624761.1:21438789-21451056 GCF_000247695.1 Heterocephalus glaber
ACTTTATTTTATTTTATTTTATTTTATTTATTTTAGAATAAAAATAAGTATTTTAATGTGATACATTATGAATTTCATTACATTTTTTGATCACTTAAATCATTTGTATGGGATGATGTATTGTAAGCCTGACCCATTAATTAGTATGCTGACCCACTGATTAGTAGTAATGGATATATTTATCCTCTATAATTATGTGAATATTTTATTAGACAACTAGAGACAGTGACGTTTGGATCAAATTTTATCTTATAGCATTTTTTTTTTCTTTTTTGGTACCAGGGATCAAACTCAGGACCTTGCGCTTGTGAGGCAAGCGTGGTGCCACTGAAGTAAATCCTCAGCCCTCTTATACCATTTTTAATACAGAATTATAGTCTGTAAAGAAATGAGATAGGGCCTTTTATTTCTAAATTTCATAGCTGATTTCAAAGCCCAAAAAATGTTTGGGAGATTTTAATGCAAGCATAATCATTAATTTAATGGTAGTACTCAAATAACTATTCTTTTTATAATGTTTTTCTAAATTTTTGAGCTACTATAGTGATAGTTCTCAAAATACCTTTGTAACAAGGCTTATAATAAAGGTGGAATATAGAAATTATTATCAAATTGTTACATATCATGAAATGAGACTTAGACAAATGAATAATCTCCAATTTCATAAAATCCATTGGTCAACTATACTGTTCCTGGGAGAAAATACCTGACATCCAAAATTTAAGGAGGAGAGGTTTATTTGAGTTTGCAGTTTCAGGGTTTTCAGACTTTGGTTGGTAGCCTCTAAGGCAAAAACATCTTAGCACATGGGCATGTCAGAGGAAAGCTGCTCTACTCATGGCATTCAAGAAACACATGGCAAGGTAAGACAATCAGAGAAGAGGAGGCCAGGACTCCCCAAGACCACCCTCCTATTACCAACACAGACACATACAGTAGTCTATATCAATAATCTAGGTATCTCTCAAGTTGTGAAGTTTACAATTTAGCTTAGCCATCATGATCCAACCCTTGTCAACTTGATAACAAAATGAATTTCCTAAAACCATATTTAATCATGAATAAAGACAATAACAAGTTCATAATGCCACCTATCATGGTGTAACTATCCTGTGTACAACCCAAAATGCACTAAGTGCTCCCCCAAAGTCTCAGTAGCCCCACAAATTTTCAAAAGTCCAGATCTTAAGTCTCCTTGGAGAGGCATGGCAAACTCTTAGCTGTGAACCCCTACAAAATCAAGAAACCAGTTACATGCTCCCAAGATGCAATGACAGAGTAGACAGTTCCATTCTAAAAGGGAGGAATAGGAAAACAGAATCAGATCTGAGCAAGGCCAAAACCCAGGAAAGTAAACATTAAGTCCTGTAGCTCCATATCTATCATTCAGGGTAAGATGTGTGTTACCAAGGGCTTGGCGAACTAACCCAGTGGCTTGCTGATTGCAGCCCAGATATTCTCAGTCTCAGGATAACTTTGCTCACTCACTACCTTCAGCTGTCCTTTGGAAATGTTTCATATTCTTAGCACCTCCAGCTTCCCGGAGTCTTCCTCACTCCACAGCTTCATGATTGTCTTCTCAGAGATTCCTGTCAAGGACTCTGACAATTCTGTCATGCAATATCTGGTCTCCTGGCCCTTCCTCAAAAACCTGGGTGAAAGACTCCTTAATGCTGTAACTCTTGCCTCCCACACACCCAGAAATCACCATGTCAATGACAGTAAGGTCACATAGAGTTAGAAGAGTTCTTAAATGTAAATTTCATGCAGGATTTTTTTCCCACAATACTCACATGATTTTGTATAACATTATAACCATCTCGTGGTGAGTCCCTGAGTTAATTATTACAGCTATTTAAGCCTAAGGTTTCTGTGGCCCTAATTCTGCTACCAGGAAAAGCTCTGTCCTGGCTGTTCTGAAAATCTAATGATGATTTTTCTCTCACCTAAGTGGGAAATACATTTACACTTTAGTGAAGATTATGTTGTTCACTTTAAAAATAATGACTGCATGTGATACTCTGAAAGGGTTCTTTTTTACTTCTCTATACAAGATAGTTTAACAATTTTTCTAATGAGTTCTTTACATTTTGACTCACTGAATTTGAAATAATAAAATAATTATCTTATGGGCTCCAGATAATCATAGAATTCTGTGTGTGGTAGAGAATGCAGCTAAACACTTCTGAAACTGCTTTTAAGAGACTTATAGGCTTGTGATATTTCTGTATAAATTTAGGCAAATAAAAATGTTATCCCAATGAAGTCATGAAAATTGCTGCGTTAAAAGCTAAGCTTCCAAATAGGTTTATAAGATGTATAAACCATTTTTCATGAATATTTTTATTGAATATATATGTATTTACTTTGAAAAGAACACTCATAAAAATGCATGAGAGTTCTAAAGAACTTTAAAAATCCATTCCCTTCAAAGTACCTTTTAAGGGGCTGAGGATGTAGCTCAGTGGTAGAGTGCATGCCTAGCATGCATGAGCCCCTGGGTTGCATACCTGGAAACAGGAAAGAAAGAGAAAGAAAGGAAAAAGCAAGCAAGCAAGCAAGAAAAAAAGAAAGATAGAAAGAAAGAAAGAAAGAAAGAAAGAAAGAAAGAAAGAAAGAAAGAAAGAAAGAAAGAAAGAAAGACTATGAAGTAGCCTTTAAAATTATTCCCAAGACAAAGGTATAACAATAAGGAAGAGAAAGAGAGACAGAGAAAGAGAGACAGGGAGAGAGAGAGAATGAGTATAATTGCATTTGAGTGGAGCACAGGAGGCAATTAACCTGCCAGGCAGGGATCCCCGATAATCTCCAGATTAAGAATGGAAACCAGAAAAATAATTATAATGATATAAAGGGGATTAATTAAAATTCTGCTCATGGAACACTGGATCATAAGACTCTACAATCTCAGTGAATTAAAACTTGCAGTCAAGCATTTTCTCCTTTTAAATAAACACAAAATTCAAAACATTTTCCATAGCAAGTATGGATTTAGGTTTCCTAGTATATAAATTTGCTTATTTTGAAATGTAGGGGATAGTTTGTAATTTCCAATAACCTTAGATATCCTAAAGGTATATCATATGACAAGCATAAACAAAAGAGACTTTTTGAATATATAAATATTCTGTCTGTTTTCAGAAATACCAATAAAATAATTGAAGAAAATATATAGCTAGTACATCAGTCAACGTTCTTTGAGACAAATGAAAATAGTAGGAAAAAATATAGATATGTGGGTATTATAATAAAGAATTGTTATAAAGAATTATATTATGCAGAATTGTGTTATGCTTTTATTTAAAACATGTAGATAACTTAAAATTTATGGGGCAGGCTATCATACAGTAGCTGAAACTGCTGTCCACAGAAATTTTTTTGAGAAGCCTCAGTTTTATTCCTAATGCCTCTTATCTGTTGGAGTTAGTCCAATGGCATTATGGAGAGCAGTCTTTATTTAGACTCAATTGATTGTACATATTAATCATATCTGTAAAGTACATTCACAAAAACACCTAGACTAGTGGTAGCTTGAATAACCACCTACTGTAATTAGGCCAACTGTACATATACAACTAAAATATGATTATTAATAAAAACAGAAAAGGATTCCTGATTGTGGTTGAAGAAATCTAAGTAGGCATACATTATTTGATTTAATCATTAATCTTCACAAAAGGCTAGGCTGGAAATATGATTATGATGTCAACTTTACACATGACAATTATGTCTCTGTTACAGATTAAATAAATTTCTCAAGATCAGAGTAGCTAGTAGAGATTAAATTTATGAAAAGTCTAATTTTAATTTTTTTGTTAAAGATATTGTCATAACTCATTACATAAAGACAACTTAATTAGTGAGTTTCATTTAGACTTTCTTAATTCAATGAGCTAGTCCTTATTGAATATTACTATGTGGCAGGAATTAATGGGAATTCATGAAGCTTTGTACCATAGTAATTAAAGGTGTGTATTCTGGAGGTATATTTTGTGGAATGAACTCCATTTTTTAGCTTTATAGTGCCTGTTGGAAAAACACCTTGCTCATTTTCTGATCTGTAAAATAGCCACTACTTCATGGGTATAAGGATTAAATAAATTAATACACCTAAAGAACAGTGTATTGTAAAGAGTGGGCACAAAATTTGAGTAATTTTTATTCCTATTTTTATTAGTAATTCTGTGACTGCCTACTGGATTTATTTTGCATATGCCAGACCTTTATAGTCTACACCTCACAGACCAAATTATTGACATCATTTTCACATCACATTCTTTTATTTAAAGTTTGCAAGATCTACACTTAATAAGCCTTCATGTGATTTTTTTTTACAAAGTCTTAATTTTTTTACAAATTTCTTTATTTAGCCCTTAATCATTAATGATAAAACTACAAATTGTGAAAATAACATTTTCTGTATTTATTTTGGCAGCAAATCCTAATCTGACCTGAGGCTATTTAGACTCCTAGAACAGGAGAATGACAATTCTATGTCCCATTGAAGAAAGACTACTCTGTTTGATTATGCATGGGTGCTGCAGAACCTGCTATTTCTGATGTGACATTCAGTATTACAAAAGTAAGGAGAAATTACTTTTAATTCTGAACACATGTGCTCTTCAGGGGTTTAGATAAGGAAATGTGGATGTGTATTTGAATTTATTGAGCATTTATTTGTGTCAGATTGGAAATGAAATAAGACAGAATTTTAGTACAGTAGTAGAGAAAAAAGAAAAATAAAAGAGTTACACATTGTGAAGACAGAGAAGGATACCTGTGGGTTGCTTTGAATAGAGATGTCAGGGAAGACTACAAAATAAGTAAACACTATATATATTTTATCAATATAAAATATTTTACAAGTTCGGTATATTAAGCCACAAACAAAACTGCTATGCAATGTAAAATAAAAAGAATGTGTATAATTATATTTCCTTAACTGGTGACATATTAGCTTTGTCAGGAGGAAATGTAATGACCACATAGAGAAATCATGTACTCATGTTATAGGTCATAAATATTCAAGAGCATAGAAACATATACATCTAAATTTTTAGTGTATTTTCTAAGTTTAAAAAAACTCATTAAACAGTTTTTTACACTGAGCAACTGTACTCAGTGTAGATAAATAGACAAGGTCTATTACACTGAAAAGATTATGCCATTTAAAGGGCAAAGAACATTCCTTTTATTATGACTGCAAGGTCTAATGTAAAAATTGCTATTCAGATCATTGCATCTATTTAAGTACATTTGAATGATGTTTCACCTGATTAGTGAAGGGTTAGAAAAGGTGTTGGTAGTTGTGGTCACAGGTTTGGCCTCAGGTTAATGTAGGAAACAACACTGCAATCCCTTAGAAAAAATAAAAAATGAGGAAATATATAAAACATTTTGAGGAAATTGTTCCAGAGCTATATTGTCTATAATGTGGTCTTTACCTCAAGATTTTAATTATAATATCATATAAAGGCAGATTCTATATTTAATTCTTAGTAAAAGTATAGTTACAAAATATTTATGAAAAGTAGAATTTTAGCTACATTGTATTTCTTTCTGTGCAAATACAAAGAAAATTGAACCAGTAATCAAATTAGTAGGTTTGCTTAGGTCTTCTAATTTTTGATGTTGCGGGTAATTCAAATAAAATCATTCAATCAATCATTCAAATAAAATCATATTTCAATTGTTTTACCAGCATTCTTTTCCCTGTTCACCCTACAGATGTTACTTAGTTGGACAGATTTATTACTTCCACAGTGGGAAGCTCTGGTTCATATGACTTAATCAGGATAGTACTGTCTCTTTTACTGTATATACAGGTTCAGTCACAAAAAGTCTTAGGCAACTACTGCTATAGCATTACATCTGGTGACACTCTGGAATGACAGATACTCTTGTATCTAGCTGAAGACATTTTTCTCAACAATAAAGCTTCTTGTAAAAATTAGAGACCAGATCTTCTTTTTCCTCTCATATGCATAAGAGGTTTAATCGTACTTCACATTGCTACTGATAGCATTCTAGATCATTGAAGGTAAGTAGGCCAAGAATAAAATAATGTGGTTACCAGGCCAGTGGTAGAAAGAGACAGAAACTATGAAGTTATTACTAAGCCACATGCCCAACTAATCTTGCCTCCACTGTACCTATGAATTTCCTGCCTAAATAATCATAAATTCCTTACTGTAAAAAATTTTGCTTAACAGAAACAGAAAGCATCATTAATGTTCCAGATCCAAATTTATCTTATTAAAGTCAAGGGATTCATATTCACTTACACAATTTTAATTTGAAATTATTTGTTGGATAAATTCTGTCTGTACTTCAGAAGTGGTTTTTCAGTCATTTGAATTTTGAAGAAAACAAGTTTTCAATTTCTAAGAATATAAAACTAGAAAATTGAGCTATGCTTGCATATGGTTAAATAATATCATTTAATAGCTACAGGAAATAAATCTCCTGGGAGAAAAATTGACCTATTCTTAACAATTTACCTGTCCAGTGGAGATGATTTTTGAATATCCAAAGGAAGGTGTCTCATTAACTTTTCTGTTGCTGAGACAAAATATTTAATGTCCAAAGTTAAGGGAGGAAAGATTTACTTAGGTCACAATTTGTAGAAGTTTCATTCCATAATTAGCTGATTTCAAGGCAGGGTGGCATGACAGTCAGGCATTGCAGAGCAGAACATTTCATGGAGGGCAGAAGGTAGTAAAGGAAGCAAACAAGGGACCTTAACAGGTTTTTTTTGTCCTTTTACACTCCATCTAGGCTGCTGGGATTAGGGCGATGCCAAACCAAATCACTGGACTGATTTAACTCTCAGAAAAGCTTAATCCCAGGATCACATACTCTAGACCTAGCCACCTCTGAAAAAGCCCCACTTATGACTGCATGAGGCTTTGGGGGAACACCTAGACATAAATTATAACAGGAAGTGTCAAATGTGCTATTTGAGCAGGAAAGCCCATCTCCTACCTCCAGGTACCTTCCTTCTTAGTGGAACCTTCCTGAGCTTCTCAGATGTAACTCTTCCTCTACTTAGCCATGTAGAATCTCTCTAAAGTGTGCTCATTGGAGTTCTGGAATATAAAAGTAATTAAAGTAATTTATTCAAATGAAAACAAGAAATGCATATTCAAAATCTAAATACAAATAATTTCTGAAATAGAGATTATATTTTCATATACATGGCATTAATTACTTTGTAAAATAATCCATAGTAACTGATACATAAATACTAATCAATATAATTAATATGTGAATATCATTTGCAATTAAAATTTAAATAATTAACTTCATACTTTTAAATCCTATCATTGCCTTGTTTTGAATATTATCTATTTTGGGTATATGTAGTTTACTATAATGCAGAAAGAGTGATGTCCTGGAAATTTTACTTTAATAAGAAAGAATCTTACTAGCTATATGGCATTTACCAAGTCGTAGACATCCATATGTTTCTCTGCTATGAATTAGGGCTGTAACAAAAACTTCTGCGTACTTATTCATGGATTGGGGCTATAATGATAAATTGCAACATCAATGCAAGTGTGTTGTATGTTGCAAAGTACTAAGCACAGACAAGATTCACTTGAAATAATTGTTTGTTGCAGAACTTAGTGCTGTTTATATACTAGCATATGTTTCCCAAATCCACAAATAAATTTAGTCTAATTTTAATTGCATTTTATTACATTATTCAAGACATTATAAGTGATATCATTATGATTATATTTTACTCTTTCTTTCCAACCAAAATCAAGCAATGTCTATTTTCTTTGATGTTGAGATTCCACCCAAAATTTATTTTTTAAATTAATTTTATTGGTACATTTTAGGTATATAATAAAATGACATCCATCATTGGAAATTTGTACCTTTACATAATCCATTTTGGTTCTTTTTTTCCCCCATTCCTCTACCCTATCTTCAAACCCTCCACCCTTGCCTATTTACAAGACTTTGTTTCCGTTTTTTCATTTTCTCATATTAATTCCATTTCCTTCTTTCTTTTCCCCTACCACTCCCACTTCCTCTTCCGCTTTGCACCTTTTCTTCCTATTTGACATTATCCATTATCCATTATATCTTTTAGTAATTATTTGCACTTTCAGTTTCTCACACTGGAGAAAATATTCAGTATTTACAAAAGTGTGTCCCATTTGTTTCCCTTAAGAGTATTTCCTCAATGTGCATCCATTTAGCTATAAATGTCCCTAGTTTCTAGTTCTTTATAGCTGAGTAATACTCCATTTTTTTAAAAAGCCACATTTTCTTTATCCAGTTTCCAGTTGGTGAGTAATTGGGCTGCTTCCAAGTTTTAGCTATTACAAACTGTGCTGCTATGAACATGGGTGGACATATATCACTGTGGTATGATTCTTTTAATTCCTAGAGGAAGATATCTCCATACTGATTTCCATAGTGCTGGCACCAGTTTACACTGCCACCACCACTGAAGCAGGGTTCCTCTTTACCCTAGACCATCCAGCATTTGTTATTGGTTGATTTCATGATAGCAGCCATTCTTTCTGGGGTGAGGTGGAATCTCATTGTTCTTTTCATTTGCATCTCCTGAAATAGCAGCGATGTTGAACATTTTTTCATATGTTTATTTGCTATTTCTACTTTGTTGTCTAAGAAATGTCTGTTCATTTCAGATGCCCATTTTCAGATTGGGTCTTTAAATTTCAGAGGTCTGACTTTTTTAAGTTCCTTATAGGTTCTAGATAGTAGACCTTTGTCTGAGGGACAGCAGGTGAAAATTTTTTCCCATGTTGTGGGTTGTCTCTTTACACTGTTGATGGTTTCTCTTGCTGTGCAGAAGCTTTTTAATAAGAAGGGATGCCACTTGTTGATTGTTTGTGCTAGTTCACGGGCAACTGAGATTTTGTTCATAACATCTTTTGCTACACCAATGTCTTCAAGAGTTGTACCTAACCTCTGTTCCAGCCAGTTCAGCATGTCTGTTTTAATATTTAGATTTTTAAGCCATTTTGATTTAATTTAGTGCATGGTGAGAGATATAGGTCCAGTTTTAATCCTTGGCAAGTTGAACCCCAATTTTTGCAGCATCATTTATTAAAGAGGCTATCTTTCCTCCAGGGAGGTTGTTTGGATCGCTTGTCAAAGATGAAGTAGCTGAATATGTCTGGAGTTGTTTCTGCATTTTCTAATCTATTCCACTGGTCCTCAAGTCTGTTTCTTTGGCAGTACCATGCTGGTTTTATCACAGTAGTTTTGTAGTATAGTTTCAAGTTAGGGGTTGTGATACCCCCTGCCATGTCGCTGTTGCCTAGAATTGCTTTTGCTATTCTAGGTCTCTTCTTGTCCCAAATGAATTTTTTTGTTGTTTTCTCAAGGTCCATGAAGTATGCTGCTGGGATTTCAATTGAAATTGCATTGAATCTATATAGCAGTTTTGACAGTATGATCATTTTTACTATGTTGATCCTTCCTACCCAGGAGCAAGGGATGTCTTTTCATTTTTTGATATCATCTTCCATCTCTTTTCAGAGTGCTACAGCTTTCAGAGAATAGGTCTTTGATTTCAATTGTTAGGTTGATTCCGAGGTATTTTAGTTTTTTGGATGCTATTGTGAAAGGAAGTATTTGCCCTATTTCTCTCTCAATGAGTCTGTTTTTCACACAGAGGAAAGCTATTGATTTTTGTGTGTTGACCTTGTATCCAGCTACTTTACTGAATTTGGTTATTTAGTCTAGAAGACTTTTGGTGGAGTTCTTGGGGTCTTCTATATAGAGAATCATGTCTTTTGCAAAGGACGACAATTTGACTTCTTCATTTCCTATCTTTATTCCTTTTATTTCTTTCTCATGTCTAATTGCCGTGGCTAAAGTTTCCAAAACTATGTTGAACAGTGGTGGTGATAGTGGACATCCTTTTCTTGTTCCTGATTTTATTGTGAGGGATTTCAGTATTTGATCATTTAGTATGATATTGGCTGTTGGTTTTTCATAAATGGCTTCTATCATATTTAGGTAAAGACTGTCTATTCCATTTTTGTAGGGTTTTTATAATAAATGCATGTTAGATTTTGTCAAATGCTTTTGGTGCATCTATTGAGATTATATGTTTTTTGTCTTTGGCTCTATTGATATAGTGTGTTACATTTATTGATTTGAGTATGTTGAACCAGCCCTGCATCCATGGGATGAATCCCACTTGGTCAGGTGTATGATATTCTTGATGATCTTCTGCATTTTATTTGCCAGTATCTTATTAAGGATTGTTGCATCTATGTTCATTAGTGAGATTGACCTGTAGTTAGCTTTTTCAGTTGGATCTTTCTCTGCTTTGGGGATCAAGGTGATACTTGCTTCTAGGAATGAATTTGGGAGTATTGCTTCCCTTTCAATTTCATTGAAGAGTTTAAACATTAGTGGCAGTAGTTTGTCTCTAAATGTCTTGTAGAATTCAGCAGTGAAGCCATCACAACCCAGCCTGTTTCTTAGTTGGTAGGTTTTTAATTATATTTTCAATTTCATTGATTGATATTGGGTTGTTTAGAATTTTTAGGTCTTTTTTAAATATAAGTAATTCACACATATCTAGGAATCTGTCCATTTTTTCTGTATTTTCCATCTTTTTGGTGTATAGGTTCTCAAAGTAGGTATTGATGATCCTCTAGATTTCTGCTGTCCATTTTAATTTCACCCTTTTCATTCCTAATTTCATGGATTTGGCCCTTTTCTTTCCTCTTTTCTGATAAGGTTGGCTAGGCATTTGTCAATTTTGTTTATTCTTTTGAAGAACAAACTCTTTGCTTCATTGATTTTTTTTATATTGTTCTCTTAGTCTCCATTGCATTGATTTCTGCTCTGATCTTTATAATTTCCACCCTTGTGTGAGCTTTGAGTTTGTCCTGCTCTTCTTTTTCTAGAAGCTTGAGGTTCAGCATCAGGTTGTGTATTTGAGCTTGCTCTGTTTTCCTAATGTGAGTATTTACTGCTATCAATTTCCCTCATAAGACTGCTTTCATTGTGTCCTATTGACTCCAATATGTTGTATAGGCATGGTCATTTAATTGTAGGAACTGTCTGATTTCTTCTTTAATTTCCACTGTGATCCATTGGATTTTCAGAAGTGTATGTTGTGCAATTTCCATGTGTTTATGAAATTCTTGGGGTTTCCTTTGCAATTGGTCTCCAATTTCATCACACTATGGTCTGATAATATACAGAGGGTAAGTTCAATTCCTTTGCACTTACTTAAATTTGTTCCGTGAGTGAGTATGTGGTCTATTTTGGAGGAGGGCCCATGTGAACCTGAAAAGAATGTGTATTCTGATTTTGTGGGGTGCAACACTCTGTAAATATCTGTTAAGTTCATTTCTTCAAGAGTTTGATTAATTTCCAGTATTTTGTTGCTTATTTTTTTGTATAGTTATCTGAATCGTTCTATCTATTTGTGACAGTGGGTATTGAGTTCCCCTATTAGTGTTGTATTAGTGATTATATGATTTTTCATGTCTGTTAGTATGTGCCTTATATAGTTATGCACAGTCGTGTTTCATCCATATATATTTATGATTGTCATCTCTTCCTCTTTGATTGTTCCTTTTGCAAGAATATAATTTCCTTCTTTGTCTCTGTTGATCAGTGTTGGTTTGAAATCCACTTGATCTGCAAAGAGGATAGCTACTCCTGCTTTTCTTCAGGTTCCTGTCGCATGGAGTACTGTATTCCACCCATTAACTTTCAGTCTATGAGTTTCTTTTTTATTTAATTTTGCTTTTTGTATGTAGCATATTGTTGGATCTTGCTTCTTGACCCATTCTGCCAGTCTATTTCTTTTGATTAGTGAATTGAGACCATTAACATTCATGGTTATAACTAATATGTATTGATTTATCATTGTTATGACTTTTTCTTTTGGTTAGAGTCTCCCCCTTTGTGTTTAATTTCTTGTCATGCCTGATGGATTCATTCTGCTGGGCTTCCTGTGGTTGTGATCCTCCTTGGCTTTTAATAGGATATTGTTTAAGTGTTTTTGGAGTGCTGGTTCAGTATTCATGAAGTTCCTCAGGTGTTCTTTATCATGAAAGTATCTTATTTCTCCATCAATTTTGAAAGATAGTTTTACAGGGTACATCAATCTGGGTTGGAGGTTTTTCTCCTTTAGGTCTTGAAATACATAACTCCATGCTCTTCTCTCCTTGAGGGTTTGCATTGAGAAGTCTGCTGTGATTCTGATGGGCTTTCCTTTGTATGTGATTTGCTTCTTTTCTCTAACTGCTT
>NW_004624761.1:21503125-21515270 GCF_000247695.1 Heterocephalus glaber
CAAGATGCATTATGTAAAGGTACAATTCCCAATGAGAAATGTAATTGTGTTGTATACCTAAAATGTACCAATAAAATGATTTAACAAACAAACAAAAATTATAGATTATAGTAATTATACTCAGTCAACCATACATACCTTCAGTTTCCACATCTGCAGATTCATCAAATTTAACAAAAATAATTTTCAAACAATACAGATAGTTTTCTTGCCAGTATTCTCTAGACAATAAATACAACTATTTAAATGGTCATAGTAATCTAGAGATAATTTAAGTATAATGGAGGAAGTATGTAGGTTTTATGAGAATTCTATACTTTTTTAATGTAGAGGATCTCACATGGAAGATTACAATATCCTTGTAGTTTCCTGGATCCAATCCCCTGAAGATAGAGAGGATAATTGTACTTATTATTGTGTCAATTGAGTACTAAGTATAATTATACAAAATTTTTAAATAAATTATGCCCATTTTAGAGATTTTTGTATATGTTAATAATAAAAAGTTTAACTTCTAAAAATAAAATTTAAAACCTAAAGTGTTATAATAACAAGGAATGAGATGTACCAATTAAATATAACTTTTCCTTTAGAGAAATGGGGTTTTGGAATGCCATTAGTGTAAAAGGAGGCTGGTTATTAATAGCTGCTAAATGTTTTCTGTACAATGTGTGTTCTACTGATTTCCCAGTTCCTTTTTACTCCAATTAATGTTTTACTTTCCCTTTTTCCAAGAAGTCTTACTAGTAAATTTACAACATTTAAAACATGTGAAGACATAGATTATCATTTTCTTCACATAAATTTTGAGTTGATGATGTCAGTATTTAAACAGAAGAAAATATAATTTTGTTCCAATATAAGAAAATACCTAAATTTATTTATATTTAGTAAGTGTGATATTTCCATTTCTGACATCAATCTGAGTGTTGATTGACATAACCCACTTGTAAATTATTTACAAGCAATTACGACATTGTTATTATACCCATCAACATGTTACTTGTATAACCAATTCATGCAGTATTCACCAGGAGCTGTCAAACTTGACACTTGTTATTGGTCAGAATTAAACATCAGGATTATGAGTCAAATAAATAAATAGCATTGTGCCATCAAGTAAAAGGAAATGATACAATTTCATAGAGGATATTCATGCACTCATGCTGACACAAAATAACAATAGTCATACTATGTTTATAAATTTGGAAAACACGAAAATTATCAATGTGCTTATTCTTTCATAGAACAGTGTTCTGTAAAACGTTTAATTTTCAATTCCTTACTATTGACAAACTTACAAGTTTCAAGATATGCATCTTTTATTATGTTTTAAGATGAGTTATAAACATTTAGATATTACTAATACTATTCATAATAGTAGTTAATATGTTATGCATATTACTGTGTCAATCACACATGCACTTTGTCACTGTTGTTCTTATAAATCCTGAAATGTAGTTGTCACTTCCACTCTTCAAGTGGTAATATTAAGACTCAGTAAAGTAGTTATTTTCCCATTAAGGCATTAAGCAGTAAAGCTGCAATTTTGGCATAATTCAATTACTCAAATTCACTGCTCCTCATTAAATTATGGCTTGAATCTAGATGTTCTTCCAAAGTCTCATGCAGTTACAGGTGGAGCTTTTCGTATGTGACTGGATCTAGAGTATGTGATGCTGGGATCAAGGATATAATCCTGGGATTGTGTTAGAGGGGTGGAACTGCAAAGAGAGAGCAGAGCTGGACAAAGAGAGAAGCAATGGAAGCTTCTATCAGCAGTCTGTTGCAAACCAGTCCTTGGTCTGTAAAGTTATTATGAGTATACACTCTTCAGGGAATGTCAACCCAAAGTATTTAGTAGAGTTAGGCTAATGATAATAGGAGTGATTTCTCTATTTCTAACATAAGGGGGCATTTCTGCTAAGTTCAGTATAGTAGGGGTTAACCATATATAATCATCCCATATCTGAAAATAGCCATCTTGATATTTATATTTTGTTGCCCTCCATGATTGGACACTTACTTTTACTTAATAGGGGCTTTACTAGAGCCTGTAGAGAGGCTTCAGTGGCCTCTACAAATCTGATTATGTTCAGTGTCATTAAGAGTTTACTTTATAGTCCAGTCAGTTACCTTGTAATGGTGAACTGAACTATGAACTATGGAAATCTTTTGTGTCTCATTAATTTAGTCCTATAGACTTTTCCAATTATCTCTCTGAAGTGGAGATACCCACCAAGGAAGTCCTGATGTACTTGACAAAGGGAGTAAGCCACACATATCCAGCAGGACATTTATTGTCACAACTCTGCATATTCCTGTGCCCACCTTAGAAAGGAATTACTCTCCTATAAGTGGTGAGGGAGGTCATTAGTAAAAGAGCTAAGAGTAACATGTTAGATTACTTATCTGAATGCGTTGTTTTCTTTTTGAACAGGAATTTTAAATCTTCTGTGGGTTCACAGAAGTATTTGGATATTGGCTTATACTCTGCAATAGTCCCTGGTTCCCAGGGGTTTAGTCAGGTGTGATGTATCCAGGAGTCTTGGCCTGATACTTTGACAGCTGTTGGAGTCTACAGAATCACAGTGTATGGTCCTTCCCCAGTTTGTTTTAGGGAAGGAGATGATGAGGGGAGAAATTTTACCAGTGCTAAATCTCCTCATTGGAATATAGGATTTCCTCTTTCTCTAGGCTGAGCTTCTCTTACCTGTTGAAGAATCTGTTGAAATTTAGCCAGTGAAGTGACATGTTTTAGTAAGGTATCTGTTTCTCTATCAAAGAGAAAATCATTAGTGAGAAAAAGATGTCCATAAAGCCTGTCAAATGGACTGAGACCTAGAATTTGAGGTGTATTTCTTATTTTGATAAGAGCTAAATGTAGTAGGTGAGGCCATCATAGGTGGATCACTTGAGCCATTTTGCAAAGTTGTCTCTTTAGAATTTCATCCATCTTTTTTACCTTTCCTGATAATTGTGGTCTCCAGGCACAGTGAAGGTGATAGAGAATGCCCAATGCCCGAGAGACACTCTGCATGAATGTTGCTTTAAAGGAAGGCCCATTATCACTCTATTAGCTCTTAGGAAGATCAAATCTGGGGATTATTTCTGAGACCAAAACCTTTACCACCTCCTGTGCCTTTTCTATTCTATAAGCAAAGGCCTCAACTCAGTTTGTGAAAGTATCTGCACAGACCAATAGGTATTGAAGCTCCTTACTCGGGCATATGAATAAAGTCAAGTTGCCAATACTCTGCAGGGTATTTACCATGTCTCTGTATACCAGGAGGGGCTATGGTCTGGTTAAGAGGATTGTTCTTCTGGCAGAGCTCATATGTTTTAACTATCTATTGTATTGCCTGAGAAAGTCCCTTTCCTATGGATAACTTTGAGGCCATCTATGTCTTGCCTTTCCTCAAGTGAAAAGTTTGTTTTGAAGACTTAATTTTTCATTGACCAGTGCCAGAAAGGAACAATTTACCATCATCTGATTGTAACTATCCTCATGGGAGGAACTGACACCTATGGAAGAGAGCCCACTTGAGCTCTGACTGAGAATATTTGGGTCAAGTATAATCAAGGGACCCTTCTCAGATGAGGGAGGCCTGAATGGGAGGCCTTGAGCAGCTTCTTTTGCTGCTGCATCAGCCAGTTGATTGCCTTGAGATACTCATCAACTCCTTTTTGATGTCCTCTACAGTGAATAACTGCCACTCTGGAGGGCATATAGACAGATGATAAAAGTTCATCTAGCCCCTTATGATACTTTATGGGAGATCCACTGGCAGTTAGATAATTTCTTTCTTTCCATTTAGCTGCATGGACATGAAATACTAGGAAAATACACTTTGAATCAGTATAAATATTGACTTTCTTTTCTTCACTGAATTGTAAAGCCCTGGTCAGAGCTATGAGTTCTGCTAGCTGAGCACTAGTCCCAGGTGTAAGTGAGGAACTTTCAAGTGTCTCGTGTAGAGTCACTACTGCATACCCTGCGTTTCTTGTTTCATTTTCCATGAAGGAACTGCCATCACAGAAGAGGGTCAAATCAGAGTTAGTAAGGGGTGTGTCTAACAAGTTTTCTCTGGTTGTGTATGTATGAAGAATTACCTGTTCACAGTCATGTCTTTCACCCTCAGCTTACTCTATTTCTGGTAGAAAGGTGCCAGGGTTTAAGGAAGAACACGCCTTTATTTGAAAGGCTGGTCCTTCTAGAAGTACAACCTGATATTTAAGAAATAAGTGGTCTGATAGCCATAGGCTCCCCTTGGAAGAAAGAAGTCCTGTCACATTGTGAGGTGTATATATAATGAGATCTTTGCCTAAAGTCAGCTTGGATGCTTCTGGCACTAAGAGAGCTACTTCAACTACAGCTCTAAGGTACACAGGATATCCCTTTGTTACAATGTCTAATTCATGACTCAGATACCCTGTAGGCTATTGAGCAGGTCTCTGATCCTGCATAAACACTCCCAAAGCCATATCCTGCTTTTCATCAACATACAAACTGAAATGCTGTCCTGTCAGCAAGTTCAGTGCTAGGGCATTTACAAGTGCTTGTTTGAGCTTCAGGAATGTGTTCTGGGAATCAGGTTCTCAGGTTAAAATATGGGTATCTGTCTTTTGGGCTTCCTTTATAAGCTGATAAAGGGGTCACATAATTTCATCATATCCTGCTATCCAAAGATAACAAAAGCTTGTGATTCCAAGGAATCCCTTAGCTCTTTTAGAGTCTTGGCTGTGTGAAGGCAAGAATTGGTTTAATTCATTCTTTCCCCAGTCTTTGGGTTCCCTTAGGTATAATAAGCCTAAATGTTTTACCTCAAGGGTACAAAGTTGTGCCTTAGATCTAGAAACTTTATGACCCCTGACCACTAGAAAATTTAGCAAAGCTTGGGTGCCTTGGGCAGAAAGCTCTTCTGAGGGGACACATAATGATATATCATCGACATATTGTAAGACCTGACCTGGAAACATTCAGAATACAGCAAGTTATGGGAAAGCACTTGCCCAAGGAGATGAGGGCTGTCTCAGAATCCTTGAGGAAGCACAATCCATGACAGTGGAGAGGTCTTTTTACGTGGATTTTCAAAGGCAAAAAGAAACTGGAAGCTTGTACATAAAGGAATACAAAAGAAGTCATCTTTTAAATCCAACACTGAGAACAAACTGGCATATTCTGGGATCTGAGAGAGGAGGATATATGCATTAGGTACTGTTGGGTGGATTGGCACTACTGCTTAATTTATTAATCTAAGGTCCTGTACCAACCTCCATTCTCCATTGAGTTTTTGAACTCCCAAGATTAGAGTGTTGCATGGGCTATTACAGAGTTTAAGTAAATCTTGTGCTTTTAAATTGTCAATTATAGGCAATAATACTTTTTCTACTTCAGGCCTTAGAAGATATTGTCTCTGCTGATGAAAAATAGTAGGATCATTGAGATATATTGTACCAGAGTAGCTTTTATTGCTTTAGTTATCCTCTCCTCAGTTCCCCGTACTTCAGGATTTATTTCTGTTTCTACAAGGGGAAGGCAGAATGCCTGACCTGTGTGCATATATATAATGGGTGAAGAGAAAGCCAACCCAGTCTTCAGCCTAAGGGTTGTGAGAAATAGTGAGTTACCTCCTCTCCAGTGACTCTTCTCACTGATGTATGATGGCTGGAAGGAAGGCCAGAGTAAGAGAAAGACTGAGAGACATGTGCTGGTGTCCAACAATAGGCCTTTTTTGTACCCTCTATAGTCATGATTACCTAGGGCTCCTCCATGAAGTTGCTAGTTTGGCCAGAGGGAGAAAACAGAGAGTGCTCCAGGCCCATTCAACCTTGCTGGACCAGCTGGTAATGTGGCTCTGACCTCTGGGGCCTTCACCTCAGAGGGCAGTCTGATTTCCAGTGAACACCTTTGCAAGTAGAGCATAGTCCAGGGGGCTTCTTGTTGCAGTAGGCCCTTTTAAAGTGGCCTGACCTATTGCACTGGTAACAAGCAGGTGGGCTTAGTAGTCAAGCTCTTCTTGGAATCCTGAAAATCAGACCTAGAGTCTGATTCTTCTGTTTTCTCTCCTTAGCCTCCTCTGGCTCTCAATTATAAAATACTGAAGAGCAATTCTCACTAAAGTCTTAAGTGAGCTATTTAGACCAGAAGCCATCTTTTGTAAATCTTTTCTAATATCTGGAGGTGACTGTGTAATAAACATTTTCAAAGAAATGATCAATATTTCTCTCTGTATTCCATTTTGGCTCTTGGGGGAAGGCAGGCCATGCGTGGGTGCAGAAAAATACTAAATTACTCTTTCTCAGTATGTGAAGGTGGAACCTTTTTTGATCTTTAATAATACATTCCAAAGGAGCAAGAGGTTCAGGTATGGAATTTCCCATCTGAAACAAGAGAAAAACAAAACAGTACTGATAAGTCTCTGCTGAATATCTATGGCCTCAAAACTTCCCCCATTTTATTGCCCTCCAAGGCAAGTAGTTGCCTCTGGAGAGAAACCCAGAAAATAAAACTTGACTGGACTATCTACCCTTTTACCTTCTCATGATGTTCTCTTCCCAGGATACTCATGTCAGTATTCCCATAGATACTCTTTAAAGCACGTTACAAATGATTTTAGCAGTGACAATCATGTTTAGAGAAGGAAACATAGATAGTAAAACAAATCTAAGCCACTGCTTTCTAAATTTTTGAAGAGAGTGAGGAAAATTGGTCAACAATCAAGTTAGGGCACATTTTGCCTGCAAAATATATCACCTCTAGAGACTAATAGAATCAAGTATATGGCTTGGAGAGATTTTTGTCCTGGACCCTAAGGTGGAGAAGCCTCTGAGATATTCATATTATTTAGTCACCTAGGCAATCTTTCTTAGCAAGGAGACAAGGCCATATGGTTGAAAGGGCATTTAAAACCTACTAAATATTTGAAACTCGCAGGTTAAACTTATGTTCATTGCTTAGCAGATGTAATTCACATGTTAGTAAAGGGACTTTTATTAGTTTCCTTTGTGCACATGAAAAGAGAGAGGCTGACCAAAATCTTTTTTATTCTAGTTAGCATATAAAAGCACAAATGCAAATCACCAGCTGATTGCTATCTCCCCCACCCCATAAGACTAAACAGTTGTTGCAAGTTGCTTTAGCTTGATTTCCTGGAGGAAGGGGCAGTCTAATTACAAAGCATTTCAAAGTCAACTCCCAACAAGTTGGAGAAAAATTTAAGGGTAGTTTCTAACACACTAGCAGAGATAAAAAGTCTAAATAAAAGTTTAAGCCATTTAAGCCATTTAAACCTCTAAAAAATTCACCACATAGCATTTTACAACTCTACAGTCAAAGTTTCAAAGTCCACAAACTTTTAACAAAAGTATTTTCTTCCTCTATACACATAAATGATGAAGATCAGACCTAGGAGAGGAGAGAAGGAATGTTGAAATTCTCTTTTAAACTTATTAGAGATCTTTCCTTTTTTCAAATTTGATATCCCTCTATAAGGAAAGTAGAGAGTGGCAGGGAAAGCTCAGAAATGAGACCAGGAAAGGTGGTCTTTTCTTCTTATGTTCATGGTAGTTTCTGAGACAACTTGCTCCTGAGTCATCATTCTCAGCCTGGAAAGGGAAGAATGGTGCATCTCCAGAACTAAGATTGCCTCCTCACCAGTGAAAGATCAGACCAGAAAAGACACTGAGACAGAACAGGCCCAACATTTTCTCTTCAGTATAGAGAAGGATTGAACTGGAAAGTCTCAGTGAAACCTGCCACCCAAGTCTTAAAAATGCCCCCCAACCTGTAGTTTTTTATTGGTGGATAGGGTTCCATTATTTATTAATAGGCATATATATTTTTAAAATATAAACTAGATTTCATAAAAGACCCATTCTACAGCATTTTCTAAATTCACTTGTTGTTACCATGAAAGTCCAGTAGGCGGTACTCCAATGCTACCTTTTCCCTAGTACTGTTGTCTAACAAACCAAAGAATGTAACTAGCAATTAAATCCAAATGGAACATGCACAAAATGAGAAAAAAATATAATTTTAACAAGGAACAATGAATAAGAAAATCATGCAATTTGCAGAAATTTAAGACATACAACCTAAAATTTAAGACAATTTGGAAACAAAAGCCAGAAATATATGAAACAAAGGCCAGAATTTATGAAACAAACAATCTATGAAACAAAAGGTCAGGGTCTATGAAACAAAAATCAGCCTGTAAAACAAGAATCAGAATTTATGAAACAGAAAGTTACAATCTATGAAGCAAAAAGATCAGAAAGTTAGAAACTATGAAAAAAAGCAAACTCTTACCTTTGTCCAATGATCTCAGTGGAAGTCCTCCAAATGATGTACGTCATCAAGTAATCCAAATGAACAAAAATAATCGAAACAAGGGAAATATAAATCCCAACCTGCAAGATATCTAAAATGTGTTTGTGCTCTCTAAAACAGATGAATGAATTCTAGAAACAACAGAAGTAAAGAGCAGAAAAAATTTATCGAGAGACAGCTCCTGCATGAGAGGGACAGGAGGGGACATGCAGAAAGTGAGTTGCCTGGGACTCCATTTCCCAGAGCAAGTTATGGAACAAAGCCATGAGGTAAGGCAGGCACAAAAATGGGACAAAACTATAGTCAACTAATAAATCCAATGGAAATTCACAAGTGGGCATTAGACGGGTCAAGACCATAATGAACCAATAAGATTATAAGTACATTCACCCAGGTAATACTGATTAAATGGAAATCAAATGGGAAAACAAATCATGTAGCAAGCATACTTATAATAAACAAGGAATTTCTAGAAAGGAAGTGGGCTATGGAATTTTTTTGGTCCCCACTTGAAATGATTGATGCCTATTTAGAATATCAATCACTGTTATTCCTCTCTAGGTAAAGTAAGTAAGTGTAGCACTTTTTCTTTTTCCCTTATGTTGACCTTGAGTGAATATGTCTGGATTGTTTTTTGTATTGACTCCTGATAGCCACCCCGTCTAATTGCCTACAAGATACCTAAGTAACCTAGCTATCAACAATATTAGGATTTTGAGAACTCTTAGAGATGGACTAAGTGCCTTATGCATAAAGGTATGTGCACCCAGTATTTTGGGAGTTGGGGGGGTATTATGGCTTACCCTCAAAACCTCATATGGTCATAGTTTGGGCTTTTTGGAGGTGGCTGGATAAGAGTGTGTGATACTGGGGTTAAGGATGTGATACTGGGATTTATTCATGGTGTGATGCTAGGATGAAGGGTGCCCCATTCTGGGTGGATAAAATGTAAGGGGAGAAAGAAATCTTCTGTTGTTGCACTTGTTGCTTGTTGCTTGCTTCTTTGCTTGCTGCTTTGGTACTTTTTGCCTGCCATGGACTTTCTCCTCTGCAATTCCCTCCCGCCATGCCACTCTGCCTTGGAGACAGCCACCTACTTCCTTGCTGTCTTCTTAAAAGGTGAACACCAAAATTACACCAAATGCTCATTATTATAGTTTATTTATGAGATTAAATATAATTTTGAATACTGGATTGCCTATATACTAGTGATATTTGTAAACTAGAGACATTGGGCAAGGTTAGGAGGTAAAACTAAAAATCTCAAAACAATCAGAAAAATGTATTTCTATGAATCTTCCCTCTATTTGATAACACACTAAATATTAGATCCAGGAAGGCTAGATACATTTATACATTTTAAATTTATCAAGTTGAAAATATACATCTTCACCTTGTTTCTATAGGTAGGTGAGTCATCACTTGCTGTACATCTGAAGGCCACCTCACTGAAGGGGAATCATTCTCATAAGGCTATCGATAAGACATCTTTATTTGCTGTGAGAATCTATTCCTTCCTGGCCTTTGGACTAAGATCAAGTGTAATTAAAATCATTTTCCATAAATTTAAGAGACAGAGATTTTTGCTGACAAGACCATCCTAACAGCTGCTTTCCACATTAAGAGTAGTTGATGAGTAGATTTATCACAATTACAAGTTTGAATGTCTTTTAATAAAAAGTATTTATTGATATGCATGAAAAATATCCCATTCCTTGGTACAGTATATTATAGAGAAATTCTTTCATAAAATGAATTTTATATAAAGAAAATAGTTTTGTTTTTCGCTTGCTTAAAATATAAAATTCTGGCCTCCATTTAGGTCTATAGGTTGAGAATCTCTTGTACATTCGAAAAGTCCTCTTTGATCTTAAACATGTTCAATTTTGTACACTACTTCTTAGAGAACAGGATCTAATTGTATCTGGGGAATTTTTTTGAATATAATTCTTTTCCTTTGAACTTTGAAGGTAAGAGTAGCTTGAAGATAACCAGGCTTTAATAGACATATTTCATTAGAGTGACTTCTGAATACTTAGACACCATATATTCCTGAATCAGTACTTCACATATCTATTTCTTACATACGAGTTTTTAGCTAGAAATAAGAAAAAATTGGAATGAGCTGTTAAATACTGAAGTTACATAATGAATAATGTTATTCCTAGTACAGTATATTGCTATAAAAACAGAACATGGCACTGTCAATTTGGAGTATAATATTTTTGAATTAATTTCCCTTCTTATCAATATTATAACAAATTATAATTTATTTCATGCTTTGATATAATTACTAATAATTTTTCTAGATCATCCCTGCATCAAAGATTACTTTATAAATCAGTGACAATTTTAAAAAGTATTTCATTTCACTAAAAAGAGAGACATCGCTATTTTTTAACATATTTTCAGTCAAGTTTGCAATGTGTAAATATGAAAAATGTCCAGTTGAACTATAACCATTTGAATGAATAATATGGATATATTTATAATAGTGATTATTTATAAGAAAAGTTTAAAACAAAAGAGATGACTTTAGGTATAGCAAAATGAAGATGACTCATTTAGCAATACTTTCAGACACTGTTACATGCAATAACAGTGCAGCATTATTCATTTATGCACTAGGCAAATAAAATGGTACTTATATTCTTTGCTGGCACAATATTAGGTACTGGAGGTAAAGAATAGAAAATTGCACATTGTCTAATCTAAAAAAGATCTTATAATTAAACACATGTTTTCACGTGTAGTTATATTTTTGAAAGATTTTTAACTGGATTTTTTCTACGTTATGTGTGTGAATACATAAGGGCACATATAAATGTACATACACATAGAGAGTATTTGTTTTATCAGTCATCTAGAGAATGTTAGCAAAAAAAAAAAAGAAAAAAGGAAAAATAACAGGCAATGAGGTTAATAAAACCCTTATGATTCATTAAAAACCAGAAAACTCAAAAAGATTTTATTCTTTTTTATTTCTTTATTTTTAAATAGGAGCAAAATCTAGCAACTATTTTTAATCTTTCATTTCCAGTGGTCACTATTGTTCCAACTATCTGCCACTTAAGAAGAATGGATTTCACCTACCTTCCTCCGAAGGTTCTATTTGTTGTATGGTTCCCTCTATTTTCTCTATTCTACATTTCAAAGGATAATTGAAATAAGAGCTATTGTTTGTTATTGTTGTGTTTCAAATCATAGACAATTAGTCTCCTTTGGCTCTGTGCCAGCATCCCTTATCCGTTTAGTCTGACATATCTTTTCTTACTACTGCTTTTATACTTACTCAAGAAGATAAAAATGTTTGCACATTCAAGATGATTTATGTAGGGCTGCCATGTTATTCTTTGCTTTACTTTGTGCTATTTTAAAAATTATTGTTGCTCCAGTACTGCAATTGTCATCAACAGAGCAGGAAATTGTAATAAAACAAAACAAAATAAAACAAATGAAAGAGAATGGGAAAATTCTTCTTTGTTTTGTAATATCTTGAATAATTCTTTAATGTTATTCATTGGGATTAGTCATTTTAAACTATTTGAACTTTTTCTATAAAGTGAAGCCCCAAGATCATAATTTAATTACTTATTAAATTATTTTGATACTATTATGTGGGATGATAATATATTACTATTTTGCTTGTTAGTGTTTTATTAGTTTTCATTATCTTCCACTTAAAAAACATAGCTACTGGGCCAGGGATTTAGCTCAGTGGTTCCGTCACCTGCCTCGCAGCGCAAGGACCTGAGTTCGATCCCTGGTACCAAAAATAAATAAATAAATAACTATTTCTACTATAATTTAAAA
>NW_004624761.1:21515395-21531984 GCF_000247695.1 Heterocephalus glaber
ATGATGGCAAATTTATATATTATATATTTCAAAATATATAATGGTGATAATTTTAATAACAATTACTTTCTGTGAATTTGGATCTTTATCAAAACTTTCATTAGGAATTCAATTATGCAGAGATTTCCTGCAAAGCAATTTAAACACAATAGCTTTAATAAGGACCATAAAATTTTGCTACTTTTTATTCAAAAAAAGTAAATGAGAAAAATATTCAAATTGTATGTTCACATATATATTATAGACAATATAAATAAAAAATAATAAAATATATTTGAATAGAACTTTGCTATCATAGAAATTTTACCAAAAATGCAAAATTAAAATTCAGTAAAATATTTATAATTTTTTCCTTTCCTTAAATTATTTTATTTTATTTTTTATTTTTTGGTACCAGGGATCGAACTCAGGTCTTTGCAAAGAATGGGGTTAAACCACTGAGCTAAATCCCTAGTCCCTCCTTAAATTGTTTTGTACATCTGTTTTCAACTTTAAACTTAGAATACTACCCAGAAATTTAATTTTTCTCAATTTTAAAAAATGTATGTGATTCTTTTGAAATATAAAATATTTTGACTAGGTGGGAGTTCTGCCTTGTGTGTAGGTGTCCCCGAAAGCCTAATGGAGTCATAGGTGGAGCCTTTCAGATGTGGCTGTATCTAGGGTGTGTGGTGCTGGAATCAAGGCTGTACTGCTAGGATTAAGATTGTGAATGCTACCCATCCTAAGCATAGGTAGACCAGATAAGGTATAAGGGACAGAAAGAGGACTATCTCTTGTCATTTGTTGTTTGCTGCTACTTGTCTCCTGCTGACTCTTACCTGCTCTGTGATGCCCCACTGCCATGCTACCCTGTCTTGGACCCATCTGATTATGGACTGAAATCTCTATAAACTGAAGCAAACTAAACCTTTTCAACTTTAACTTTAGGTGTTGAGTATTTTTTCTCAGCAAGGAGAATAGTAACTAATACAGTGGGTAAATGTTTGTTACATTATTTGCCTTCCATGAAGCTCTATTCTTCCTTGTATTTTCACACAATTGCATCCATTTTAGTTTTCAGGGCATTCTACTGATTGTGTCCAATTGGTTTAATTTGTCCTTGTGTATTCATTTGAACATCACACTCTTGGTAAAGTTGGTCTTTATTGCTTATGTGGTTTTGACAATTCCTATACCAGTGATTATCAGTGTTCATCAGGTATCACATTACATTCTAGATCTTTCTGAAGATGCCAAGTTCTTCATAGCAAGGACCATCTACTATGACTCTTCCTTTGATATTACTGTGATTCACACTTTGTACTTTGCACACATTGTTGTTGAATACATGTCAGAGACATCAAATATATGTTTTGCACCATGTTTCTAATAGATCCCCTCATGCTTAATTGAGCTACTATTAATCAACAATTGCAATCATTTCTTTATCATACATATTTTGCTTTAGATTTTTCTTGATACATAATTATTGGCAGCTATTAGTAAGCAGCCCATACAGGTGTTTAATTTAATCCTGTATGCTGAGACTTACTCTTTCTCCCTTTTTTAAAATTCCTAAGTAATCTAAAGCCCTTGGGATACTTGTCTCAAAAAACTGATTTTCCTAGATAATTTTGATTATTTCTCTAGTTTACCTGAGTAAACTTGTACCTTGGCTGGATTATGCCAGAGGTATATGGGCAGCCTTTATCAGTGCAACTTTTGATTATGTTGGATCAGAACTGCTTTCTTACCAGTCCTCTGTGACAGTGACTTGTTCTAAACAACAGTCTTCTCACACCCTGATGCCACAGTCTACTGGTTCTATGTGACACAATGACTTTGAGAAATTTCCATTTGCCCTATTCACTGTACAGTGGGCTGGTTAACAGGGATGACATTTGCAATCTTTATAGCTCTATGGCTGGTAGATTTCAATTTTCTGACTATTCCTCACTGAGATGTAGACTCATAATTATGTTTCCTCAACTCATATATTTCTCCTTCCTGCCTTCCCACACTTACTACATACTGAGATGCAATTTCCAAACATACATACACCAGTGTAGCCCTTATCCATTGTTATGGCCTGTGTCTAGATGTTCCCCCAAATGCTCATGCGGTCATAGGTGGGGCTTTTCGGAGCTGTGTGATGCTGGGATCAAAGATGTGATGCTGGGATTGGTTCAAGGTGCTATGCTAGGATTAAAAATGTGAGTGATATTTGTCCTAAGAAGTGGTAGCCTGGATAAAATAGGAGAGACAGAAAGAGGGCCACTGTGGTAGTTGCTTATTGCTTGTCACTTGTTGCTTGCAGCTGCTGTTTGTCCTCTGCTGCCTCCTGACTGCTCTTCTATGCCCCTCTGCCATGACAACCCGCCTTGGAGCCAGTTGATTATGGACTGAAACCTGTACATATTGTGAGAGCCTAAATAAGCCTTTGCTCCTTTAACTCTGGGTGTCACATATTTTGTCTCAGCCAGAAAAGTAACCAAGATATCTGTTTACATTGGAATAACTGTTTCATTTATTTACACAGAAAGGCTGCATGATTTTTAAAAAGTGATGCCAAACTTTGACTGTTAGAATTGCTACTGTATGCATTCAGCAATAGTTGGCTACAAACTATGCTATCACAAACTTAATATGCAGAATAAAGTTACACATATAAAAATTTTGTGTTAACAGTGAATGGATGATTTGTGCTCCTTCAAATTTCATATGGTGAATCCTTAACACTCATGAGACTATTTTGGTGAAAGAGCCTTTAAAAAGCTGATTAAGGATAAATAAGGTAATAAGGATAGAGCATGTCTACTATAGAACTGGTGCCCTTAAAAAGAACATAAGGCAGGAGTATTGGTGGACTCCTGCAATCCTAAAGCTCTATGAGGCTAAGGCAGGAGGATCACAAGTTCAAACCTAGCCCTGGCAATTTGGCAATTTAGTGAGATGCTGTCTCAAATTAAAAATTGAAAGAACTAAGAATGTAGCTCAGTGCAAAAGCTTTGGGCTCAGTCCTAGGTGCCACATACACACAAACATGCACACACATGCACACTCACTCACACACAGAATACATGAAGAAATGGCTAAGTGGCTGTCTATAAGCTAGGAAGAAAGCCCTCAGCAGGAATCAAACAAACTTGATATCTGATGAGATAGACTACTGAATTTTAAGCAATTAATTTCTATTAAACCACCCAGACTGTAATGTACAGTTATAGCAGCCCAAGAATAAAATAATATTCCTATTAACACATAACACTGCTGTTCTCAATTTTTACAAATAGACAATTATAGCTAAGATTTTTTTCATTCTTCCTCAGACCACTGCTTTTCTTAGTCTTGGAAACAAAAATAATTGTATCATTCATTGTGCTAAGAAGCCAGTGTCAGAATTCAAATAATTTTTAAAATGCAATGACAATATATTCCTTCAAAATGAATTCTCTGTGGCTGGGGATTTCGCTCAGTGGTTTCGCTGCCTACTGCGCAAGTGCAAGGACCCGAGTTTGATCTCCGATACCAAAAAAAGAAAAAAAATTCTCTATAACATAATGTATTTCTTCATTTTATAAGCTTTTCTTTTTTATATAAATGATACCAAATGTACATATAAGTTAGAAAAGTCTACTGATTAGAAATGTACCAATTTCTTTTTGTTCCTGTTCATTCTGAAGTGCTCAAAACCTCACCAATCAACTGAAATCTTCTCAAAATTTGTTTCCATAGAGACCAATAGAGTTAATACTCATTTCAACCAACTGTGGAGAAAGAAAAGGGATAAAAATCTTTCTACTGTTCTTTGTATAATGCTATTATCTAAAGAAAAAAGGCTCCACATGCCTCGAATAATTCTGGGGAAACGAAAGTTGGCAAAATAACAAAGACAATGGAAAAGATTGACCTTATCCAGGCATTAGAGATTTTGAATTATTTTGTGCTCTTCCATCACAGGGATTAGTTTGTTTGGAGTCTACTTTCACAAGTGGATTGTAATCAGTTCTATTTATTTCAAACTGTGAGTATTATCAGCCAATTTATTTCACATGAATATTAGATTTTTAACTTTCTTTTATTTTCTCTCCAGGGCCTTCAACTGTACAGTGAAGTGTAGAGCCAATTGTCTGATCTGTCAATGTCTGGTTTGTATTTTTCCTTTCTCTTCCAACAGCTGTCATTGTCACGATGTTATGGTTTATATCTAAATTTCCCCCAAAGTCTCATGAGCCCATAGGTGGGCCTTTGGGGAGGTGACTGATCATGGGTGTGTGATACTGGATCATGCGTGTGTGGTACTGGATTGATCTGCTGATGGGTTTATAAATGGGTGTGGTGCTGGGGAGGTGAAGCTGGGTGAAAAGAGATGGGTCACTGTGAGCATGGCCTGGAATGCTATGTATCCCTCTTCCTGCTTTTATTCTGCTTCATTTCCTGTCTGCCCCGCCGTGAACTGTCTCTCCTCTGCCATGCCTTCTTCTATGCTGTCCTGCCGTGGAGTCAGCTGACCATGGACCAACACCTCGACAAACTGTAACCTAAAATAAACCCTTTTACCCTTAACTTGTGTTAAACCTATCAGATATTTTTTCACCTTATCACTGTGATGAAAAACTAACTAAGACACACACTTAGCAAAATCTCGTCTGTCACATCTTGATCTAATATGGTTCATTTAGTAATGACTTAAGGCTTTCACTAGGCTTGTCTTTCCTCCTGTACATCTGTGTTTTAGTTTTAAAGTAACAATTATATCACCATTTCTCATTATTAGTTTATTAGTTTTATTACTTCAATAAGAAATTCTTTCTGATGATAGCCATTTTTATTACATGTGTAGATAGACAATTAAAATATTTGAGCATGTAGTTTTTAAAAAAAATGCAAATTTAAAGGAACAAAACTTAATTACTCTTAGAAATTTGTTTTTATAAGTATATTAAATATATAATATAAGTGGATAGAGAAAATGTAGTACATACAATGAAATACTGTCAAGCTTAAAAAAGCAAGAAATCCTGTTACTTAATGGATGAGATTCCAGGAACACTGTGGCAAGTGAAAATAGACAAATGCAGAAAGACAAATATTAAATCTTCTCATTCACATTTAGAGTTTAAAACAATAGAAAACTCATAGAAAAACATAGAAAAAAGATAGTTATTAGAAGCTGGGGGCTGAGGAGAAGGTGGTAAGGTGATGACATTCAAAGAGAGGAGAAATGTGTAACATTTATTTTTACTTTTTTCCTATTCTGAGATCAATCACACAAAAGTAGCTAATAATTGAGGGGTATACACTAAATTTTGTTGAGAGTAAATTTAAAATTTTCTGATAAGAAAAAAGTTAAATATTTGAGGTGATAAATATGTTAGCTTCATTTAATCATTCCACTTTGTATTAAAAATCATGCAGTGTGGTGGCACATGTCTGTGATCCCAGCATTCAGGAGGCTGAGACAGTAGGATTGCTGAGTTCTGGGCCAGCTTGAACTACAAAGTGAGAGCCTCTCTCTCTCTCTCTCTCTCTCTCTCTCTCTCTCTATATATATATAACATGCAATAATTATATGTATATTATGTGTATATATTATATGTATATAATCATTGTATATATTTATAAAACCACTTTCTACCCCATAAATATTTATGAACATATTTTTTTATAAAATATAGAAATTATTCAACGATAATAATATTTAAAAGGATAAATCTCTTGTGCTTGTTCATAAAATTAAATATTATAACACCAAAAATAATTAAGGTACAATAATGATTTTTAACATGCTTGCCTCCTGGCCATCATGCCAACATTTTTCTATCATGAGGAGAAAATAAGGCATCTCCACAGAATTCCAAAATGATCCTTAAGGGTTAACCTCACCTGAGAATCAAGCCTACAACTATATGTACCAACAGAGGTATATATCTTAAATTTCTAATGATAATTAAAAGCAAGAAGTTGAAAATAACATGATTCTACTGTAACAGAGTTTTTAAACATATAAATATTAATTTTAATATTTTTTTAAATATAGAATTTTTAAAAATACAGAAGTGCTTGAAACAGCAGGGCTGAAAATCTACAAACATTTCATAATGATGGTAAACTTTCAACAAACTTGTAGGAATATGAATATGGAAGTGTAAAATTCATGGATTTTTAAATGTACTATTTAAATTCTTGAACTGGATAAAGAATATACTTGTACTTTTATTATTTTTAAACTAAAATTTTGTTTCATGAATTATTAAGTATTATATCCAAAATTTTCAAAGCAAGTACAATAATATCAAATTGAGATTTCTTTTGGATGAAAGTGGACTGGGAACATTTCATGTACAAATTTGAGAGAAGGAACAAGAAGACAAAAAAAAACTTTGGATGTTTCAAGCATAACTTAATACAAGGCCAAGATTTGTTAAACACTGGAAATTTTTAGATTATTAATTGATTCCAAAGAAATGTATCTCTTTGTTTTATTAATTGACTCATGCTCGAGTATCTGGAGAGTTTTCACAATTTCAATAGTTAAGAAAATAGAAACATGATGCAGAAGATTTAGTTAAAATTATATTGACAACATGATAAAAATAACTCATGGAGGAAATGAAATCCAGTTTTAGAAAATAACTGTTTATTGCTATTGAATGCACTAAATAAATAAACAAGATAAAAGGTAATAAAACATTATAAAGTCTGTGATCCAAAGTAGAATTCATAAAGTTTCTTTGCAAAACTTAAATTCTTGTTTATTGACTCTCCATGGTTCATGAGATCTCTATTTTGGCAAGAAATTTGCATATTGAGAAAGAATATTTGTCTTCTACTGTTCCTGGTTGGAGCATGCTGTAAATCTCAAGTAGGTAAACTTAACTGTCAGTATTGTTTAAATGTTCTCCATACTGATTTTCAGTGTACTTGTTCTATTATTGAGACAGAATTAAAATTTCTTACTGTAATATGTATTTCTTTCTTTCTCATTGATGCTTTATTACTTTATGATTCATATGTTTTGATGTTCTATCATTATGTGCATAAATGGTAAGAACCATATGTCCTTTTGATGAATTGGTGTGCTTGCTTCAGCAGCACATATACTAAAATTCATAAATTGGTAACTATCATTGAGAAATGCTATGTTTTTCTTTAAGTCCACTTTGTCTGATATATCAGTATAGCTGCTTCAAGTTTATTTCAATTTATCTTAGAATATTGTGTTTTTATGGTCTTTATACTCTAACGTAAGTCTGTTTGAAGAACATGTAATATGGACAATAAGTTGTAGCAAACAGTTCTTTGTTTAAAATTCAATCTAACAATTTCTGGCTTTTAATTGGAATATATATGTATTGTGGTAGATGGTATATTTTGGGTTCACTTTATCATCCTGCAATTGCTTTCTATACATTGCCTCTCTTCTTTGTGAACTCTCCAGAAAATTTTTTACTTTAACTCGCTATATTTCATGATTCAACTTCATTTTTTTTTTTGGCTTTCTAGCTACAATCTTTTATCTTATTAGTGGTTACTTAACATTCATAATAAATATCTACATCTTTTTACACTTTACTTCCCAGTGACATCATACCACGTCACATATAAGTAATATTCTTAAAATAGTATACTTCAGTTTTCCCCTCTTGGCATCTGTGATATTAGTGTCATGTCCTTTATTCTTCTAGGTGTTGTGAATACTACCTCTTAATGTTTTAAACAAATCTTTTAAAATGCTTAGTTTTTACAAATCTCTTTACTTGCCATTGTGGTCATCTCAATTTTTTTATTCATTTAAGTAAATTTAGGTTTTCATCTGGCATCATTTTCTTTGCTGGAAGGGTTTTCTTTTATGTTTCTTATAGTACTGCTGGTGGATTCTTACAGCTTTTATGTATCTCAGCAAGATTTGTTTTGTCTTTGTTCTTTGCACATTGTGCTGGAGATGAAACACTAAATTGATAAAAATTCTTCAAAGAGATGGAGGAAGGAGAAAAACAGTGGAGGGAACAGGATGAAAAATGCATTAAGTTGTGTGATGTACATGTTCCACTTCCCTAAGAAGAATGAGATCATTATGTACTGCAATATGTACTAATAAAAAATAAAAGTTGAAAAAATATTTGTAGATATTTTATGCTGCCTCTTTGCTTCTATTGTTTCTGAAGAGAAATACTGTAAGTAATTTGATTATTCTGCTGAGCAATTTGATTTTCATATGAGGCACACTGAAGTATTCTTCATGGTGAAGTATGAAGAGTTAATTGAGCATACATTTGTGGGTTTACATTGTAAATTTACATGAATTATTTGTTTGTATGACCATGAATCTCTTACTCTTTGATTATTTAGACTGTGGCCCTATTGTGTCTTGGGTAAAATCCTCATTTCTATAAATTGTTGCCTAATAGATAATGGGAAATGGAATATTTTTGTTTTCTTTCAAAATTTCCAAATACATAGAAATGACAGTCTCAAATTTAATACTTTATTTGATTCATTATGCAATATATCACTTATATACTCATTCATTAAGCAATACATGGACATACACACACAAAATACAATTCATACACACATATACTAGTCTTATTTCTCTGGGCTCCTATATTTGCCGTTTGAGTGCTAACTAACTGTGAATCTACCAGAAGAAACCATACTTTTTTATGCATGTAATATGCCTCCAATCTGAAATATTTATTTTTTTATAGTATTGTTTTGACTTAAGACACCTCATATTCAAACCAAGTACAATGTCAATTTTGGCACAACCCATATGTATTGAAATTTAGATTTGAGCAGATAAATTCTTGTTCCAAAATAAAGTTTAAAATATAAAGTTAGTAATATTGAACATCTAGAAACTCAGGCAGAACTTAGCATTCTTGAATTTTATAATAGTTAATATTCTGGGGCTGGGGATTTAGCTCAGTGGTTCCGCCGCCTGCTGCGCAAGCTCAAGGACCCGAGTTTGATCCCTGGTACCAAAAAAAAAAAAAAAATTCTGTCAAAGAATACCGAAAGAGCCAGTACACACACGGTTAACACATTAATCTAAAAACACCACTACCAATCTACCGAGCAATGGATATTGGATTATAATCAGCCCTGCTAAGATATCTAAGTCCACTAAACATGTTCATAATGAATATGCTTCATCCTTATATGATTATCACATCAAATCATTTATGACTTTTAGAAAAAATGCTGCGTAAGTCTAGTTTTAGTTACTTTCACCATCAGAAAATAAGAAAGTTGGATGTCTGTAAGATTCTTACCATTTATTATTATTATTATTATTATTAATTTTGGTAGCAGGGATCAAACTCAGGACCTTACACTTGTGAGGCAGCTGCGGTGCCACTGAGCTAAATCTCTATCCCCTAACATTGTTTTTTTAATTCCTCCTGACAGGTCATGGAAATGAAACTTTTAGTTATAATTCTGACTCTCTAGTCAACTGGGAAATATAAAGTGATTTAACTGTATTTTTATACACTTTTGGAAACAAAATCAGATTTTACAGTTTTATTGTTATCCATTTTATCTTAGCATCTCTAACATTTCTTCTACCATGTTAAATAAAAAAAGATTTTCAAATAGCTCAAAACAAATTTACTATCAATTATCTATACGTCAAGAACTTTACATAAATGTGTTGTAGGGAAATTGCTGACATTTCTTTATAGAATATGTGACCTTTTCTTGTCATTGTTTCAGAGCACATCTCTTTGTTGCTTCTAGCTCCTTTTCTATAATGGGAAATGATACATAAAAAAGTGAATAAAAATATCTGGGTAAGGGCTGTCAGAAGGTGATAGATCTTAAGCATCATTCTTTTTGTCCTTAGGTTATCACAACCCTATTTTCGAGACAAGAATTTGGAAAGTACTAGCAGCCTGTACCACCTCAAATGAAAAATTTATTGTCAATTTGATTCCCATATATCTATTTGAAACACATACTAAATTTGCAATGTTTAAATGTAGAAGCCTTGAATTTTATGGAGCAATACATAAGGGCATTTATACAGTATATTTTTGGATGTGTACATTTGAGTAGAACAAATATATAAATATAACTATGAAATAGATATATTTACTGACACATTATAAATAGTATATTTAAATGTAAATTTTACGTTTTTGTTATACTTTGGATCCTAAATGACCCTCAGAATACAAAATTGAATTAAATTAAATTAAATTAAAATTTGCAGTTTAGGTTTGTTTGCCAATCTTTTGTACTTTTGGGTCATGGATATGAGGCTTAGGGGAAGGAACATAGGTAATTTTAGGAGAGCTCTTGAAGGCAATGATGGAACCCTGGCTCTTCCTTTGTCTCCCTTTCTCTTCTCAGGCCCTATGATTAGAGCAGCTTTGCTTCAGCTTGCTTTTTATGCCACTATGTTTGATCTCACCTTGGGGCAGAAGCAACAGTAGACTGAACTATCTTCAACCGTCAGACCAAATCAGCCTTCCTCCTTCTAAGTTATTTATCTTAGGTATCTTGTCACAGTGATGGAAAGCTGATGAATAACTCTAAAACACTCAATATATGCAGGAATTGAATACAATTATACTTGAATTGGCCTTGTGCCTTCAGATTTTATTTCAGGAAATAAAAACAATTTTTAAAGAATAGTTCATGGACTATACATATACTCACAAAAACAAATTTTTGGGAATAATCTAATTCAATTTCTTTAATTCTTTAACCTTTTTTATTTTTTAATCATATCATCAACTATACAAATTGAATATCTAGATTGGCATTGACAAATGGTCATCACCAGTAGAGTGATTTCTTATATAAATAATAAAATTAATAATAAGGAATGTCATCACTAATGCTTAAATAAATGAGAATATTATATTTTGCAGTTGTGCTTTTTGATTATTATTTCCCTTTTTAAGAATTATACTATTGTACAAATCTCGTGGAGGAGAAATTTTATTTTTTCTTCTGAGCTTAAATGTTTTTGTGATGACATTATTTTATCATAAAAGTAATGATAGAAATCCGGGGATGTAGGTCAGTAGCACTGTGCCTGCCTGTCAAGCACAAGGTCCTGAGTTCCATCCTTGGTAACAAAAAATAAAAATAAAAATAAAAAAAGATGATGGAGATATAAAGTTTGCTTTCTATGTTGTTGAAGAGTTTATATAAAATGCAAAGTATTTGTTCCTGAGTACTTATTTATCTTGCTATAAATTTTGCTTTTGCTCTTATTTATTTTTAGTAGAAAAAACTTTAAACCTTTACTATTACTGATTAAAATGCTATTCACATATTCTATTTTTTGAATCATTGTCTTTAAGTAACATATTAATAGTTACTTATCTTTTATTAATGTTTTCAAAGTTATTTCATATTAAAGGCAGCCAATTTATATGCTTTGAATTTTGATATTGTTTAAATGACTAATGCCAAAGCAATGTATGGATTCGATGCAATCTTATCCAAATTCCAGAGATTTTATTAGAAAAATAGAAAAAATCCAATTCTTCAATTCATATGGAGACATAGAACACCACCAATGTTTACATACATCTGAGAAGGAAGAATAAAAATGGAGATATCACACTTTTTGATTTCAAAATATGAAAAGCTATAATTTTCTTGTAAAAATTCATATGGCACTAACACTATTAAAGACAGATAAATGGGTAGAATAGAATGCAGAAATCAAGGTCAACTGACTTGACAAGGGTGACAATAATTCACATTGAAAAGATCATCATGTCTTTAACAGATAGTATTGGGAAAATTAAATGCCAACATAGAAAAGAATGAAGTTGGACCTTTATCCTACACTATACACAAAAATTTGTCCCAAAAATATTACAGACTTAAACAAAACAACTGAAACTTTAAAATTCCTAGAAAAACACAAAATGGAAAATATTCTTGATATTTGTTTTTCCGATGACTTTACAGATGTGAAAACCAAAGCACAGGTAATAGCAACAAAAATATAAGTTTATTATATCAAACTAAAAGGCTTTGTAAGGAAAGTCAACAGAGTGAATAGAAAACCTATGGAATAGGAGAAAAGATTTAAAGTATTTGCAAACTATTTAACTGGTAAGAGGTTAATTTCCATAATATATAAGGAACTCTTACAATCGATTCCCCCAATATAATAATTCACTTAAAAATGGAGAATAAAAATGAGTATACTTTCCTTCAAGGAAAACCTACAAATGGTCAGTGAGTATATGAAAGAAAATATTCAGTTTAAATGCAAATCAAAACCACAAGAAAACACCTCACACCTGTGAGGACGGATGTCACACACCAACTACTATATTGTCAAAGCTGTTGAGAAATCAGCTCTTTTCCAACTGCTCTGTGATTACACAAAGTGGTGAAGGCATTGTGAAAGAAAGAATAGAGTTTTTTCAAAGATTGTATATATAAATGTCATAGGATATAGCAATATCACTTCTGGATATTTATCTAAAAGTCTTGAAGCTAGGCTCCCCAAGGAATACTAACACTCCAATGTTCATTGAAGCAATATTCCTAATACCCAAGATGTGAAAGCAAACTAAATACCATTCAACAGATGAATCCATAAAGAAAATATGTTACATTCATAACACTAAATACTTTTAGTATTAAGAAAGAAAGAAATTTTACAACATGCAAAAACATGGATGAAACAGGAAGATATTATGTTGTCAAATACAGAAAGATGAGTACTGTGTGATTTCACTGATGTGATCTAATTAAAATCAGTGGAGAGGTGTTTTCCGAAGGTTGTGTCCAAGGGAAAAAATGGAATAAATTAATTTGCATAACATTTCAGTTAATTAAGATGAGTCAATTCTAGGTATCTGTCACATAACATTATGGCTAGTGTTAATAATGCTGTCTTATGCACTTAAAATTTGATAAGAAGGTAGATCTTATGTTTAGTCTTCTCACTGAAGTAAGCATTGCAATAAAAGGAAGAAAACACACACACAAAGTACAAGTAAAATAAAAAAATTTAAAAAAGTAAAATAATAGGTCATATAAAATTATGAATATAATTTTCTTGATTGTTTTTCTAAGTAAATGGTCATCCCTCCTTGGCCCTCAGAATCCACCTGAATTTTATAAAAAGGAATAAAAAAATAAAAGTCATCATAATATATAGTTTCTTACATGTAAAATAAAATTATGAATTTAAAGATTCAAAAATATTCATGATTGATTATTTGCTAAATTTTCAAAATTTATTTGATTTCTTTGCCATCCCACAATTTAACACTCAATGATTGAACATAGAACCACATCAGCATAAAGATTTTCAGAACCATCCCTGTAAGTAATTAAGACAGAAAATGGGGGATAGGAAATGGAAAGTAAAATAAATCCTTGTTCCATTAGTGACTACTTTTTTTTTGAGAATGAGACAAATAATATTCAGTTAGTTAATTTATTAAAATATATCTTGAAATATAAAGTGCTAAATGATAATTTGTACCTTTCTCATAGAATTTTTGACAAAATTTAAAAGCATTATGTGAATCATTTAACATGTTTTCAAAAACAAGTAACACAAATCCACTAAATCAGTTTTAGCTTATTATTGCTATTACATCATTCTAACTATTTTATGTGTTACCTATAAGTGTGTGTGTGTAGGTACTCATTCATTGATCAAATATTTATTGAATTCTTATAATGTTCATTGCAGGGTTGCATATGTATAATGACATTTGAGAAGTTATATCATGTGACTAATAATTTTGAAATTTGCTGCAGTATTGTAGGAGATAAGTAGGATAATAAAGTCACATTTTATATCAATTTTCCTGAAAAGGACAAGAGCCTGAGGCAGAAAATGAGGTGTTTATACTTTACTGGGAAGTGAAATTCCAAGAAAGATGAGTGAGAAAATTATGAGCCAGAGGAAGGAACAGTATAAACAGAAAGAACTAGGTTATAAAACTGCCCAAGGATTTATAATAGATATGACTGATCAGAAAGATTGGGTGCATGTCTTTAGAGATACTGTATGGGAGAAAAGAAATGATTTATCTCTTAATTTGCTTCTGTCTTTCACTGGTCAATGACTGTGCTACATCGAGATGACTTACATACTAGGAGAATTTTCAGATTGCATTACCTGACTCTACAACAGTCAAAATGGAGGAAAAGTACAATGGAGTGTGATGGTTTCCTGCAGATATTTCAGACCTCAGGCTTTTACTGGAATCCTTACAAGATAAGAAGCATGGTATTGTTTTTTAAAGAATAAACATTTTGGACTTAAGATACATATAGGTCTTCACCTTAGTTACTTTTCTTGTTTCTAAGACAAACTAGCTGACACTCAAACTTAAAAGAGGAGAGCATTACTTTACCTCACAGTTTTTAGAGGTTCCAATTCATAGTTGGCTGGCTCCACAGCAGGGTGGCATGGTTAAGGGACATCACAGAGGGGAAACAGTTAATGGCAGGCAGAAGACAGCAAGCAGCAAAATAGTAAAGAAGCAAACAGCAAAGGCTGACAACAGCCCTCTTGCTGTCCTTATATTCTATCTAGGCTTCATGCCCTTAGGACAGGTAGCTCTCCCAGTCTGGGTGGGCCTTCCCATTATCCACACCCAGAACTATGCCAAACCAATCAGTGGACTAATTTAAGAATCACACCTCCAGATCCCAGCATCACACACTTAATCCCAGTATCACACACTCTAGATCCAGCCACCTTTGAAAAGCCCTACCTATGACCACTTGGGTCTTTTGGAGGACATCTAGACACATGACATAACAGTTAGAATTTATGCAGCTCCTTAGGTCTTTTAACTTTTGGAAAGTTACTTAAATTCTCTATTTCCCAGTATATATATCTTTAAAATAGGAATAATGACAGATATACTGTCAGTATTAAATACACCCTAGGTGTTTAGCCCAGAGCCTACCATATAGTAAATGACTATAATAGTTTCTGTTACTGTATTATATCATTATATTAATATTATAATGTATCAGATATCTATCACTCTAGAATAGATAGAAGACATACAGAAGTAAAACATCAATTATGATTGTGTCCTTGTTTTGGGGCACATTTGGAGATTTAAATAATTAATGATAATGAAAACACTACAAACTCTGATATGGTGAAGGAAAAACTTCGACCTGGCAAAGCTGTCAATAGTAGTCACTGCCCCACTCCTTGAATTGCTGAAACAATTTTTTGAAAGCTCTAAGAAAAGCAAAACTTTTGTTCAGATAAAGACTGCACGGTGGATTAAGTACAAATAAGTTAATATGGAATTTTCTTGATTAAACTGTTTTGAGGAAGTTGGAGTCAGTGACTGGAATAGTGAATACTGGAAAGTCATTAATATTTATATTTTTATTTTATTGTTACATTTTAGATATACATAATGATAACATTCATCATAGGGAATGTGTACCTCTACATGATATATCTAGCTTCTTTTGTTTCCATTACCATCCCTTCAACCCCTCTTCCCATCCTTATTTACAAAAGCTTTGTTTCCATTTTCCCTGCTATTTTTTCTATTCTTCTCCCTTCTTTGCTTCCCTCCTCCCTTGTTCTCCTTCTCATTGAATTTTTTTCCCATTTCACAATATCCATTATACATTTTGGTCCTTACATATGCTTTCAATTTCTCACACCAGAGAAACAGTTTGATATTTAAACATGTGTTCCAGATTTATTTCACTTAAGAGTACAATCTCAAGGTTCATCCATTTAGCTAGAAATGTCTCAGTCTTATCCTTCTTTATGTTTCCAATATTAGCTATTACAAACTCTGCAGCTATGAACATGGGTGTGCATATATCACTGTGGTATGATGTTTTCAATTCTTTCAGGAAGATACTGAAAAGGTGAATTGCAGGGTTGAATGGAACCTCTAGTTTTAGTTTTCTGAGGAATCTCCACACTGGTTTCAACAGTGCTTGCCCCAGTCTACACCCCCACTAACAGGGGAGAAGGGTTTCTTTTTTTCTCACACCCCACTAGCATTTGTTGTTGGTTGATTTTTAATAATAGGCATTCTTTCTGGAGTGAGACAAAATCTTAATATTGTTATAATTTGAACCTGTCCAATGACCATTGATGTTGAACATTTTTTCATGTATTTATTTGCTGTTTCTACTTTTTCATCTGAGAAGTGTGTATTCATCTCCAATGCCCTTTTTTTGGATTGGACTTTTAAATTTAGGGGGTCTAATTTTTTTGAGTTCTTTGTATATTCTAGGTATTAGTCCTTTGTCCGAGGAACAGCAGGGAAAAATGTTTTCTCACTCTGTGGGTTATCTTCTCATTCTGTTGGTGGTTTCTTTTGCTATGCAAAAGATTTATAAAAAGATGAGATCCCAGTTGTTGATTCTTTGTGATAGTTCTTGTGGGATCAGAGTTCTATTCATAAAGTCTGCCTACACCAATGTTTTCAAGAGTTCTACATATTGTATTTTCCAGCAGATTTAGTATTCTTGTTTTAATATCTAAATATTTGATCTATTTTGATATCAGTTTAATGAATGGTGAAAAATATGGGTCTATCAGAATAGCAAAAGCAATTCTAGGTAACAGGGACATGGCAGGGGGTATCACAATCCCCAACCTGCAA
>NW_004624761.1:21546858-21557566 GCF_000247695.1 Heterocephalus glaber
TAAGACATTGCAAAGTAAGTGAATTTAAATTAATTGACAAGTTTCAATATTTTTCTCATATTTCTTATTTTGTCTTCTCTCTCTCTCTAAAAGGAAAGAGAATTCCCCTCCCTCAAGAGTGAAATACATAGGATATTCATGTGTAAATATCACATAGTTTCCCTGTTGAGAGAAACTGAAAGTGTAAATAAGGATCAAAATGTATACTAGATAATGTGAAATAGGAAGAAAAGGGGCAAGGGGGAAGGGAACGTGGGAGGGGTAGGGAAAAGGAAAGAAGGGAATGGAATTAATATGAAAAAATAAAAAATGGAAACAAAGTCTTTGTAAATATGGAGAAGTAGAGGGGTTGAAGGGAGGGCAGGAGAATGGGGAAAAATTAGAAACCAAGATACATCATGTAAAGTTACAAGTTCCCAATGATGAATGTCATCATATTATGTACCTAAAATGTACCAATAAAATTAATGAAAAAAAGGATGAATATTACAGAAAATTCCTAACTCTGTGTTTGTGTGTGTGTGCTAAGTGTGCACTCCTGAAAATATTATTTAATATGTATTTCAATCTAATTCTAGTATTCTCCCAATTTTCAAATATAAATGACTAAAATTTGTCAGGATTGTAATAAGATATCTCTCCAAAATAAAATACTTTGGCTGGTGTTTATTACTCTAACAGTACACTGTGTATGTATTTTGATAACTTAGGCACAGACTTTCTTTTCCATGTACCTTTCTTGCTTCAAAAGTATTAATCTGGAGGTAATAAATTATTTTTCCCATTACTTTGTTTTCTTTTTTTAATGTGGTATAATTTATATATCTTAAAATGTATAGATTTCAAATTTTCAAATCAGTGAGTTGTGAGAACTGCATAAAACTGTAAAAACAGTCACCTTCCGGTCCTTTGGGAACTCAGGTCTTAGAGCATACTCCCTGGATGCTGCACATGGAGCTATATAGGCCTAATTTTGCCTTGCAAGATTTTGACATTTCTTTGGTCCTTTTCTAACCACCTATTCCTCCCATTTGGGATAGGATTGTTTACTCAGTGCTATTAAATACTAGGAATATGCACTTTGGTTTTTGCTTTTTTGTAGTGAGTTACAGCCTGGAAAAAAAGCTTGAATTGTTGAAACTTTAGAGTTGGTATTGTGTGTATTATGGTGGGCAAAATTAAGACCTTCTTGATGACTGCATTTAGAAACTATGTGTGGTTTAAGATGTATTTGGGTTTCCACTTGGTAAGGGATGGTAAGTGGTGGTTAAGCTTAGGTCTTAGCTTGACTGAATAAGCCACTGTCTTCCATTTGATTGGATCATGGGGTTCTGGACTCATCCCTGGATTAAGTCACTGATGTTCATAGCTGCATGTGCTGCAGGAGGTGTGGCTCACCGATGTGCAATTGGAGGGTGTTTCTCTTGCTGGTGCTAGTTTTAAGTTACATAGAAACTAACATGTTAAACTTGTTATGTAAATTTATAAGAGTAAAAGTATTAATTTTGGTAACAATTATATCCTTGATGGATCTAGTATCCATGGAAAAGAAACTCTTTCTCTTAAGAAAATTATTTATCTCTCTGATATTCTGATTTTTCAGTGATTTTCCTTCAGTTAAGTTGGCCTTTTGAATATGATTATGATTTACAGACTATGTATTTGTTTTTAGTCCACACTGATATTACCAGAATAGTTTATTATTCTCACAAAATAAAACAGAGCCAGGGGATAATTTGAGGTATAATGTCAGAGATACTGGAACTATAGTTCATTTTGTTACAATAATTTATGTGATAATTTGAAATAAATATCAGTAAAGTATGAGTATCTGAGCATTACAAATTTAAGTGACATTAATTTAGCATGAATGTAACCCTAACCCTTTTGCCCTGCACCACACTCCTCATGCATGGTAGGTAGATTTACTCTCCTGAATTTAATATTAAGGAAAACATCACCTTTGTGGCTATACCTATAAGGATATGGTATCAGTGAACCTTTTCTCTTTCTAATGAAAACAGAAAGCAATTTACTTAAATGTTCTGACTATTAAATATTTGGAGTTTGTTGAAACTATACCATCTACACAGAAAAGTCTATGATAGCGAGGTTATTATCAGGGAACTACTCTAGACTATTTGCAAAAAAGAAAGAATTAAGAAATGAAAGAAAAGGGAAAGAAAGAAAGGATGTAAACTAAGTATTCAAGTAAATAAAAAAAACACTTTCATTAACTTTTTGAATGAGCACTTTAAAAATAATTTTAAAAATAATTTAGCAACTGCAGCCTTGAAGCACAGATGTGAAAGCTGTCTCTGGGAACTACAAAACAGCTGGCAATCCTGTGTATTAGAAAACAAAGGCAATCAGTTGAAAACATTAATTTCACCAAGAGTGAATTGCCACAATTCCAAAAATAGTTCATTTTCCATTAAGGTTATTCATCTTCATCCTAGTGCACAATTTTAAAAAATACAAATTCTTTTTTGCACATAACTAATCAGTATAAGAAACATGAATTAAATGTAGAGGACCATTTGCAGATTCTTAACCCACATCCATAAAGCTTTGAAGCTCAAAAATATATTTATGATGTGCTAATGTTTTTAGTATGGAAAAGTCTATCATATGAGGAAATTTTTAAGTTTTGGCATGGATCCAACTGTGGTGATCATTGAAAATAAATTTTTTCCAATGCCTGAGAAAAATTGTTCTGTTTTTTAAGTATGTAATATTAATTTGTACATTGACTTGCCATTCGTACTGAGCAAGACTTATTTCTTGGATGAAATTTTACTTGAACACACTGATAAGAAGATATTCATTGTTAATATAGTTATTTATTATCTGCTACCTGTTTTCTTCTTCCTTCCATGTTCTGAAGTACTCTGACCATCCTGCATCATCCTGACCTTCTCTTCAACATCCATATGATGGAGAAACCCTAATATTCACATTTGCCACAGTAGGGATTAGCAGAGACACATAAAGCGTTCACCCTGACCTATATATTTAATTGAAATAACAAACTTGAATGATCTATAGTGTTATAGAAGCATCTACATCACTTTCAACATCTCTTAATCTATACTTCCAGAAATGCTCACATGTTTAATCTTTTAATATCTTCTAAAAGTGTGTAGTTCTTTTATGAAGAATAAATAAAGAGTTTTGTTTTAAAAATATTCACACTTGAAGCATAATTCCTTCATTTATTCTATTTTTTGCAGGGCACTTAAGGGTCAAATACTGTACTTGGTTGTTACTAAGAGCATGATATTGAATCACTTAAATGTTTTTGTTATTAAAGATGCACTTTATAAATTACTTAAAAGAAAGCTTTCTAAAACTCAGCAATCACAAATGTTTTGTAGAAGGATATGTAAAACTATCCTGTTTTTGTTTTTTAATTTATTTGTGTGTGTTTGTGTGTGGGCGGTTGGTACAGGGGATCGAACTCAGGACCTTGCGCTTCCAAGGCAGACGGCAGAACCACTGAACTAAATCCTCAGCCCTCCAGTGTTTATAAATGATGTTCATCTTTTGGTTTTCATTAACTAATTGAAAGTAGGAAATTTTTATCTGTGTGATATAGAAATATGAATATCAAATATTCTTTGCTCTGTTAAAATTGATATTTTCTATGCATGAATTTATAAAATGTTTTCATATACATACACAGTGTTTACCACCATGTAATACATAGGGATTTAATAAATTAGAGATAACTCATTTAGTTGTGCCCTACATTCTTTTAGTTGACCTGAACTGAAGAAATCAGTTTCTCTCCTTTTAAATAACATTAATTATTCTAAATGTTTTTAAAATCTTCCCTTGTCTAAACTTGAAATTCCTTTCTAACTTCAAATATCACTGCTAAATTTGCAATTCTGTGATTTATTAGATAAGACATTTTCAGCTTATGCATGTAATGTTTGTGATACTGTTCATCATGATTTAGTATAATACTTTACTCACAGAAAATGATAAACAAAAGTTAATTAAGTTGGAATTAATTGAAAGGTGCAATATATTCACTTGCCCAAAGTTATACTAAGAGCATCTTATTTTTGTTAGAAGGCAGTTTGTTAGAGATGAAAAATAGTTTTCTTTGAGGCATGTTGATTTTGTACTGCCAGACAACTAACAATTATGCCAAGAAAGTAGCTGAATATATCAGTCTGGAGTTCAAAGAATAGTTCTTGGCTGACAAGCTTAGATCAGGTTTTAAAGCAACATAATTTCATGAATTCACCAAGAGAATGAATATAGATAATTGTCTGAAAAGATTCTACTACTGAGCCATGGAGCTCTTGAACATTAAGATATCAAAGAAACACCAGCTAAATAACATAGAGGGAGAGGGTAGTAAGAGAGATGAATTGGAAGCCAAGTGGAAAATAAAAAAATGGAGGAAGTGATCACTTGTATCCAATATTTTATCATCCATAATAAAGGCAGTGTATTTGGCAATAAGGAGGCCACCAAGCTTTTACAAAGCAATTTCCAAAGAGTAATGGTAGAGAGACAGTTTACTGAAATAATCTTGATAGAGAATAGCAAGGGAGGAATAGAGGATATAGAGCTTAGGTGATTCAGAGATTTTTCCATAACAAGAATAGAATTATATTGATAAATCACAGAGAAAATTAGGACAAATGAGAGTTTTAAAAAAAATTTTAACTATAAAGCAAGTTCATATGCTTTTAGGAAAGTTTTAGTGGGCAAAAAAATGAGTGAGGTGGGAGAGAGTTAGGAATGTTGCTAGATATATATCCTTCAACTAGGAAAGAAAGAAAGGGTAGAATAAGGGGAACAAGTGGAGAAGTAGTTCTTAGAAAGAACACTAGACAGAGCATCTTTGGTAAGAGAACAGAATGCAGAATATCTGAGAATAACTTCAGGCACATGAATAAAGCATTGGTGATGTTGGGCCAACACTCCTACCAGCTCCTAAATTTTAAGTCAAATCAGAATAATTTGTGAGTGAGAATAACAATGGATGAGATTTGGAGATTTGATTAGTGGAAAAAGTATGAAATTTATTTCTGGAAGTGTGTGAAAGCCAATGGACCAGGAAAATGAAATTAGATTACCTGGCTAAGAGCATGCATTAATTACATGGCTAAGAATTTGAAATGAGCCCTGGCAGCATGGTTGTGTATTTTTTGTCACATTCAGCTTTCTAAGAATAGTCTTAGATTAGTAGAGAAGTTAGGTTTAACTGTGTCTGCATTTTTCTAGGACAGTTACAAAGACAGAGAGGCAGGGATGTAGAATACAACAGATACAAGATGAGTAAGAAGAGAAAGGATGACTTAAAGGCAGGGAGATTGAAAGGTAGATGAGGTCAGTGAACTGGTAAAAGTAAAGGATTGTCAATATATGATAAGAAAAATAATGAGCAGTAAGAACAAGACATCGGAATGGAGAATGGCTTAATTCAGTTACAATGCATCTTTCAAATAATAAAAGAGCATGAGATTTATTCTAAGTGAAAACATGTTTATTAACTAAAAAAAAATTTCAATCAAAATTTTCACCTGTAAAGTAATTAAAACATTTCTCTTAATGAGTTTTTAGAAGGACTACTTGAGATAATCCAAGTAAGAGGCCAGGCTTACTGCCATACAAGGCAATCACTGTGTAAGCATTAGTATTTAATTGCACCCTGTTTGATTACACTGCCATTGATCAGGATAGGAAACAGCCTTGATCTCTTTTCATGATGGCATCTTTGATACATGGGGCGAATCATGGCCTATACATTAGGGTAAAAACTGTTACTTCACTTGTGAAATTTATTTTATTATATTTTTAGTATTTTCAAGTACACGTAATGCTAATAATAAAAAAAAGATTTCAAAGAATTTTGGAGAAATGAATTATAAGTAAAAATATCACTGAACTATTGTGAGAAGTTTATCATTTTATTCAAAATGAAAAATTCCATAAGCTGTTAGTGATTACTAATGGAATATACATTCCATGTATAATACAAGGCTAGGTATAATTCTTTCTTAAAGTAATTAAAATATACAGATTAATCACACAAAACATTTATAACATATTCAGAAAAACAATTTACCATGGGCATTATCTCTTCCAATTATCTTTTCCCTCATGAAAAAAGTTAGTTGTTTTCAGCTACTTTGTTTTATCATTTTGGATAATAGTTCAACTCAAACAAATTTTAAGTTCTGGAATTTTTTTAAAATTTTTGGATAAATGGAAATATTTTTGAATGATATAAAGAAACCCAACTTTATTTCTAAAGAAAAAATTCATAGCCCAAAAATGTGAAAAAAATGCTGAATAATGGCCATAAACAACTTTATCAGAAATCAAAAGGGAAAAATTAAAATTATATTGTTTGTAACTGGTCCTGAAATACATCTCCTACTATTAAAAATTGATTGCTAAAATGTAATTTAGTATTACTAAATTGATGTTTCAAAACTTTCTCAATATCTGAGACAACTTACTTTTTTATTTTTTGTACTGGGGATCGAACTCGGGACCTTGCACTTGTGAGGCAGGCACCAGAACAATTGAGGGAAATCCCTGGCTCAGAGACAGCTTACTTTTAATAATTTATTTTGAGTTATAAAATGACCAAAGGAAGTAACAGAATAATTCAATTTATAGAATTTATGCTGATTGGATTAATATGAAAGAATATTGATGTTTTGATCACCTATTTTGGAAATCAGTCTTCTGGGGTTTTTCAAGCCCTTTTGGAAGTTAGTGAGTCATCAACTTTACATTTTTCTCAGCAATTTAATCAACATTCAGAACTCTAACAATCTCCTCTAATTTCTTCAGCAGATGAAATATACTAATTTATCTGGTTAGGCTCCAGAAAACTTTCTGAAGCTTATCTTTTTTTTTTTTTTCATTGAGTTTATTGGTACATTTTAGGTATAGAATACAGTTACATTCATCACTGGGAAGTTTTACCTTTACATGATGTATCTTGTAATTTTTCCCTATTTCCTTGTCCTCCCTCAACGCCTCCACCCCTCCCTATTTCTGAAGGCTTTGTTTCCATGTTTTCCTTTTCTCATATTTTTTCCTTTCCCTTCTTTCCTTTCCCCTTCCCCTCCCACTTCCCCTACCCCTTTAGAACTTTTCTTCCTTTTCACATTATTAATATACACTTTGATTCTTATTTACACTTTTACTTTCTCACACCAGAGAAACTATTTGGTGTTTACCCACGTGTGTCCTATTTATTTCACTTAAGAGTATGGCCACAATGTGGATCCATTTAGCTATAAATGTCTCCAGTTTCTCATTCTTTATGGCTGAGTAGTACTCCATTTAATAAAAAACACATATCTTCTTTAGTCAGTCTTCAGTTGATGGATAACTGGGCTGTTTCCAAGCTTTAGGTTTTATAAACTGCCATTATAAACATGGGTGGGTATATATCGCTGTGGTATGATTCTTTTAATTCTTTGGGAAGATACCCAGCAGAGAAATAGGTGAGTCAAATGGGACCTCTTATCCTAAGTTTTTGAGGTACCTTCATATTGATTTCCACAGTGGTTGCACCAGTCAGCACTCCACCCAACAATGGAGAAGGGTTCCTTTCTCCCCACAACTCTGCTAGCATTTGTTATTGGTTGATTTATTGATAGCAGTCATTCTTTCCGGGATGAGGTGGAATCTCAGTGTTGTTTTCATCTGCATCTCTTGAATGACCAGTGATATTGAACATTTTTTCCTATGTTTATTTGCTGCTTTTACTTCTTTGTCTGAGAAATATCTGTTCATTCCAGATGCCCATTTTTGAATTGGGTCTTTATATTTCAGGGGTCTGATATTTTAAAATTCTTTATATATTCTAGATAATAGATCTTTGTCTGAGGAACAGATATTAAAAAATTTTTTTCCCACCTTGTACGTTGGTCTCTTAGCTCTCTTGGTGGTTTCTCTTGCTGTGCAGAAGCTTTTTAATGAGATGAGATCCCAGTTGTTGATTCTTTGTGCTAGTTCCCATGCTACTGAGATTTTGTTCATAAAGTCTTTTCCTATGCCAATGTCTGTCTGAAGCTTATCTTTAAGACTCCAAACCTCATGAACATTAATTCATATTCACTTTCACTTTCTACCTATTTTTTCCTGTATTGTCTAGGAGAGTATCTGACCCACAGTGGGTCTTCTGTAATTACGTGTAAGACAGTTAATGGTGTCAAATATAAGGATAATAGTTTTAGTAATTATATATATTTCTATAGTTTAGACCTAAAATATTACAATTTTAGATTTTGGCTAGATTCTGGCAAGTTTACTGAGAAAAAAATAGAAATTGAATTTTTGAGGTAGGAATGGTGAAGTAAACTATATTTGCTATCCATTTCTAGCATAGGCTATAATGATGCTGGTAGACTGAAAACATAGCAGAACACTCTTCCTCAAAGAAGTTCCATGGGGTATTTTTGTAATATTTCTTGCACATATATTCACACACTCACATTTCAGGTCTTGCTACGCTTCAATTCAGATTAATTTATCTTATAAAAATACTTGCTTTAAATCTGAAACATTCAATTTCATAAAATAAGTCTTTAAAAAAACAACAAAAAAAGAAAAAATAACACTATAGAGATAGTAAAAAGATTAGTGATTGTCAGGTGTTGATATGTGTAAGAAGTGGATGGTGAGATAGTGCACAGGTAATTCTTGTAGCTGTGAAATTATTCTGTAAAATGCTATAATAATGGTTCAGTGATAATATTTATTCATTTATGAAAACACATATAACTATATAACATAAAAATTCATGTAAACCATGGATTTCAGTGAACTATAAATTATAAATTATGTCATTGACTATAAAATAATTAACAAACCATTTCAATATTGATAATAGGAAAACTGTTATGGGGGAAGAGGAGATATTTGGAACTCTGTACTTTCCAATCAGTTTTTCTGTAAACCTCAAAGTTCTTGAAAAATAAATCTGATATTTAAAAATTTCTATTTAAATATACCATAAGAATAAATTCTTTTTAAAAAAGAATTCTACATATTCTCGTTATCTAAGTCTTATAGAAAGTTCACTGTAAATGAATTTAAGTGACAAGTAATATCAATAAATAGCATGAAAATTCAGGAAAAAATAGTTATACATTATTAAATTGAAAGAGATAGGTATAAACAATAGATAATATGAGCAATATTTAATGATTGCTATAAAATTTAGTTTCCATAATATTTAATACAGATTATATAAAAATAGCATATATTAAGTAGTAAATACCATCAGTTATTAGATAATAATGAATGCATTATCATTTAAAAATTTCAGAAATACAAGGATGGCTCAATATTAGAAAAGCATTTACAAGCCATATTTAAGTAGATTGTAATAACTCATATGGCCATACTAATTAAAATACAAAATACTTAAATGAACTCAGAATAAAAATGCCTCAAGGTAATCTTGAAATTATTAAAAAATATATAGTACATAAAACCCAGTTTTTGGCCTAATAGTGATATATACAGTTAAGATATTCCCATTAAATTTAAAAATAAGATCAGAAATTCATTATTTCTGTAATTTATGTAATTAATATGAGAACATTCATTAATAAAACAAGTGAAAATTGCAATAAAAATTGTCAAAAGTATCTCTCTATATAGATATAGTTGTATGCTTGTGAAGCATAAGAAAATAAATAGCTATGTCAGCAATAAGACAAGTGATTATTTAAAAACCATCTTCTAAAAGACAAACATACATTGCTTGACTGTATGAGTAAAGTTATAAATCTTTACTAAATCAGAGTCAATTTAAATTAAGTACTATATTATATTCCTAACTAAAAACACATAAATGTTATAAAACCATTCTCTATAAATTCAGAAACATTCACCATGATTCTATTCATATCCCAAACACACCCCCTAAAATCTTTTATTACTTAAATGAAAGAGCCTAAACTCATTTAAAACTACATGAGAGGTGACAACAAAATAAAATAGAAAAGAATAAATTTGAAGTGAACATATTCATATCAGATATTAAACTATATTTATGTTCTGAAAATTAAAATATTATAACAGGAAGAGTATAAAATAATTGTATTAATTTGAAAGCATAAGACAGAACACTTAATGGACAGTGGTTTTAGCAATAACGTCCTCTCTGATTCGCTTGTGATGCCTGAATGTGGGCATCTTCTGCCATTCTTATCAGCAGCTCTGGATCAATGACTCTGACCTTTTCCTCCTGCCTGGAATAATACTCATGGCAACTCACAAATCCTTAGAGAAGAGGAAATTTTTTTCTTGTTATGGTTTCTAATAGCAAAGAAGGATATAAATGTACCTCATATAGATTGGTTAAGATAATGATGCTATACAGATTATGAAATTTTAAGCAACCATTAAATATAATTTTTTCTGACCACAGATATACTAAATTGAATTAGTGGGTTAAATTGATATTTAAATAAGTTTATCATAAAATAAGGAATGTTCCAACCTACTGCATATAATTTACAAAAATTTTCATACATTTGTTTTAAAGTGACAATTTTAAGGAAAGTAGAATAAAATTAATTTTGCTATTGAAGTAATTACATTTAATAAATTTGACACTTAAATGTAAGTTGTCTGAAATACTATAGTTGTATAATCTTGAGTGTCATTTAATAGTACATAACTATTAAATCCTGGTATATGCTAATTT
>NW_004624761.1:21586748-21602560 GCF_000247695.1 Heterocephalus glaber
GAGAGAGAGAGAGAGAGAGAGAGGAGAGAGAGGAGAGAAAGACAGGAAGAGAGAGAGAGAGAGAGAGAGAGGAAGAGGGTCGGTAGTATGGCTTCACAAATAGGATGATGGCTTCTTTTTAGCAACAGATTTAAATGAGTGGGATATAAGGACTGAGTTAAGATATCCACACAGTGATGTCAAACGATTACATGGCAGCCTTTCACCAAAGTTTCATTCAGTAAGTCTTTCATTTTTTTAAAGGAAAGAAAGGGGTTTAACTGCTCAGTTCTTCTACTTTTTACTCTGTGAAATTTGGGACCAGAGAGATAAGTTTCCCTACTGACTTTAACAGCACCTTGATGTTTACATAACAAAAGTCGTGTGGCGAATAGTTTTTGTCCTCAATTTAAGTATAATTTTACAAACTTACGGATGTTTCATTATGTTTAGAGTAAATGAAGTTACAAAAAAATAACATTTATGTGCATGGACAGTAATCTTAATTAGTGTATCATAGAAAAGCACCAGTTAACTCTTTCTTTTTTCTGACACTATTATAGAAGGTCAGATTCTTAATTATAATTTTGTGTAGAAATTAAGACTCCTTGTTGGGTTTTTTAATTGCCTCTAACTTTATAGAGAAAAATCTCATGCATCACTAGCATATTTTTTTTTTGTATTTGACATGGAGATACAGGCAACAATTTACAAAATGTCAAAGAAATTATGAGATCTAATACATGTGTCTTGGTTGCCTACATCCTAATAACATTAAGAACAATTATAATGTTTTCCTCTTTGTCAGAGGATTTTGGAATTTTTTTTTCTTTTTTTTTTTTTGGTACTGAGGATTGAACTCGGGACCTTATACTTGCAAGGCAGGCACCAGAACCACTGAGCTAAATCTCCAGCCCCTGGAATTATTACTTAAATACAATAAATGTATTATGTAATATTCTTAATGTTTTTAAAGGTACAAAATGAAAGACACCAATTAGCAATGATTTCCATCACCTCAAAATGTTCTTTTGTGTCTATTTTCAATCTTCACTCTCACCCATACCCCCAGGTAATTACTGATTTCCCTCTGTCTTTATATATTTACCTCTCCAGGATATTCCTAATAAAACAATGTCTTTTGTGTCTGCTTTCTTTCATTCAGCATAAGATTTTTGACGCTCATCTGTTTCAGACCATATGTTTATAGTCTACTCCCTTTTATTGGTGAATACTGTGCCATTGCATAGATATGGGATTTTTTTTATCCATTTGCAGTTGGTAGACACTGTGAGATGTCAGTGTGGATGTGCACTTTATCCACTCATAGCTGATAGATAGACAGGTTTATTTCCTGTTTTTGTTTTCTATTTTTAGTTTTTGCTATTATGAGCTATCATGCTGTGAACATTAATATATAAATCTTACTGTGGACACATACACATTTCTCCCAGATAGGAACATGGGAGTGGAATTACAGGTTTATTTACTATATTTACATAAAATCTGTTTAGAAAATTATCACAGTCTATCAAAACTGATAAAACCTTTATATTCCTACCAGATCTATTTGAGAATTCAAATTTCTCTGAAAATTTCCATACCTGGTATTTGTTAGTGTGTTTAAGTATACCATTCAAACTTTTATAAGTATATCTGGGCAGAAAGGTAGGCATCAGAGAGGTTAATAATAGCTTTATTGAGATAGAATTCACATACCATGCAATTTACACTTTAAAATGCATTACAATATATTACATAGTAGTGGTGCCATCACCAATATTAAATTTTGTAACATTTTTATTACCATCCAGAAAGTTTTGAATCCATTAGAAATTACTTCAACTAAAATGCACAATTCCAAATTTGTGGAAGACATGAGCCAGAATGTTCATCCTGTCACAGCCACCTACTCCAAGAATGCAGGTTGCTATCCTGACAATAAACCAAGGAATGAGTGTTGGATGCCTGGTTTTTACACACCACCATCTTGGCAGACAGCTATGCTCCCTCCCTTTAATAAGCACCCCTCCAATTGTTATATGTCCAATCATATTACAGAGCTTCAAAGAAGTTGCTTCCAATCACATTTTCTAGTTAAATGGTCCCTTCATCTGGGGAGGAAACCCCAAACTTTAGAGATGCCTAGTCTGTCATTTTGCATGACATATTTGGCGTTATCTGTTCAATGCAATCTTTTGTTTATTATGTAAGATGAAAAAGGTTTGAAGAAGTGCAGAAAATTTTCGGGAAAGAACAATAAGCTAGCATTTAAGAGGCAAAATACAAATTGGGATTCCCAAGTCTTTGGGTATAAAATTGTGAAAGGGTTACAGTGAATTTTTTTCCACAAAGGAGTATAAATACAAAGAGCAACACTGGTTGGTATCCTCAAGAACATACTTGCATGATTTGCTTGGTAATAAAAGAAGCATTATCTTCAGTGTTAAAATGAGCAAATAATTCAAAGAGATGAATATGGGTGTAATGAAAAGCAGGAAACATTCTTTCATCATTTATGACTGGGATCAACTATTGGCTTTTTCTACTCTCCAGTGGACAGCTACCATGACTGGTAAATACTAACTGATATTGAGTGAGAGATCTAAGTATTATAAGGCATTTTTCTTGGAAATATATTTGATTTTTTTCTCCTTCTTGAAATTACTTTTTTTTAAGCACTGTTCTATTTTTTTTATTTTAAATCAGAAAATAAGATAAAGTTAATGTGATTAAGGACCCAAGTGTAGGATACCCACAGCACAACTCTAAGGGTGGTCCTAATGTTATAGTCATCGTGACAGTCTGAAGCATTCATGATATTGATTATTTTAGCAGACGGCTACAGAGTATCAAAAGGATAAATTGTTCCATCCCTTTAGTTTGTATGGATTAAGGACAGGCTGTCTGAGAGACAAAGGTTTAGCCTGATTATTGTCTAAATCATTGACAGGTAATAGTTGAGTGGATTCCCTAGTATTTTTGTTTCTTTTCCTTTATTAACAATCATATCTAAGTCCAATAGTGCAACACTGATGGTAAAACCTGCCTTCAGTCCACAGATTTTATAAGATCTCTCTCAAGGTGCCTTTGGGGTTTCAGTCACAGAGTATGCTACTTCTATCAATGAGTGCACAAAGACAATGGGAAAGGAAACTATTTTAATGGATACATAGAATCTCATGAATTTGTAGTACATCTCTAGGGTATTATTGGAAATACAAAGGCAAAAGAAGAGTAGGATTAAAAAGATATGAGTATGAAAGAAACTTAGAGTTAAATTTATTCTCAGATACAAAATGGAATATTTCTATTTCAGAGTTTCCTTTCTTGAATTTGAAATGGGAGCAGCAGTGAAAAGAGGAAATGGAAATTAAGCACACAAGATAATTATGCAGAAAGAAGACATTTACTTGGGCAAACAGAAAAAGAGAAAGGAAAATGAAATTATTTTTTACTGCTTTTTTGATAGGGCTAGTGAAGGTATTTTTAAAAAATTATAAATAAAGATGAGTGAGACCTAAAAGATATCAAGGAAAAAGAAAAAAATATATCAGAATGTCATTGATAATCTATCCAGAAGAGTATATAAATTTAAAAAAAGAAGCATTAAATTAATATATCAGAGAGAAACCAATATATAACTTTGGAAAACAACTTTTACATAATTCTACTATAATATCCTGAAGACCTAAATAAAGTGGAAACCCAGAATGTCCTAGGCTAGATAAATCAAAATAATCAGTCAGTTTTAAAATAAGAAGATGTTGTATTTTTAAGATGTTTTGAAAACATACTCATGCATTTATATAGTTTTTTGAAAAGAAGTCATAGAGAAAGCAACACACACTAAATGGAGCTCAGAGTTTAAAAAAACATTGAGATTATAATATACTTGTAAAAAAATTAATTTGAATGGTACATTTTACATATACAATATAATAACATTCATCAATGGAAGTTTGTACCTTTACATAATCTTTCTTGGTTCTTATTTTTTTCCCAATTCCCAGCCCTCCCTTCAACCCCTCCATCCATATTTCAAAGACTTTGTTTCATTTTCTAATATTAATTCCATTCCCTTCTTCACTTTCCATTACCCCTAAAACTTCCCCTTCCACTTTGCCCCTTTTCTTCCTATTTCACATTATCTATTATACCTTTTAGTCCTTATTTACACTTTCAGTTTTTCACACCAGAGAAACTACTCGGTATTTACAATGTGTGTCCTATTTATTTCACTTAAGAATATCACTTCAAGCTGCATCCATTTAGTAATAAATATCTCTAAATTCTCACTTTTTATGGCTAAGTAGTACTGCATTTATTAAAAAAAAAATCACATTTTCTTTATCCAGTCTCCAGTTGATGGACAACTGGGCTTCTTTCAAGTTTTAGCTATTACAAATTGTTCTGCTATGAACAAAGGTCCGCATATATCACTGTGGTATGATTCTTCTAATTCTTTGGGGAAGATACCCAGCAGGAAAAGCTGGGTCAAATGGGGCTTCCAGCCTGAGTTCTTTGAGGTATCTCCATACCGATTTCCACAGTGGTTGCAGCATTCTACACTCCCACCAACAATGGAGCAGTGTTCCTCTTTCCCCACAGCCCTGCCAGCATTTTTTATTAGTTGATTTCATGATAGTAGCCATTCTTTCTGGGGTGGGTTGAATCTCAATGTTGTTTGCATTTGCATCTGTCGAAAGACCATTATTGAACATTTTTTCATGTTTATTTGCTATTTCTACTTCTTTGTCTGAGAAATGTCTGTTCATTGCAGATGTTCATTTTTGGATTGAGTCTTTAAATTGAGGAGGTCTGATTTTTTTAAGTTCTTTATAGATTTGAGATAGTAGTCCTTTGTCTGAGGAACTGCAGGTGAAAATTTTTTCTCACATTTTGGGTTGCCTCTTCACACTTTTGGTGGTTTCTCTTAGTGTGCAGAAGCTTTTTAATAAGAAGAGATCCCATTTGTTGATTGTGCTACAGCAAGGGCAACTGAGGTTTTGTTCATAAAATCTTTTCCTACACCAATGTCTTCAAGAGTTTACCTAACTTCTGTTCAGGCCAGTTCAGCATTTCTATTTTAATATTTATATCTCTAATCTATTTCTATTTCAGTTGAGTCCATGGTGAGAGGTATAGGTCTACTTTTAATCTTTGGCAAGTTGAAACCCAATTTTTTCAGCACCATTTATTAAAGAGGCTATCTTTCCTCCAGTGAGGGTGTTTGGTTCCTTTATCAAACATGAGATGGCTGTGTGTGTCTGGAGTTGTTTATGAATCTTCTAATCTGTTCCACTGGTCCTCAGGTCTGTTTTTTTGCCAGCACCATGCTGTTTTTATCACAGTAGCTTTGTAGTATGGTTTCAAGTTGGGGGTTGTGATACCCCCTGCCATGTCTTTATTCCCTAGAATTTCTTTTGCTATTCTAGGTCTCTTCTCATTCCAAATGAATTTTTAGATTATTTTGTCAAGGTACATCAAGTATGCTGCTGAAATTTCAATTGGGATTGCATTAACTCCATATAGCAGTTTTGGAAGTATGGCCATTTTCACTATGTTGATTCTTCCTAAACAGGAGCAAGGGATGTCTTTCCATTCTCTGATATTGTTTTCAATCCCTGTTTTTAGAGTGCTATAGTTTTCAGAGAAGAGGTCTTTCATTTCTTTTGTTAGGCTGATTCCTAGGTATTTAAGGTTTTTTGAATACTATTATGAAAGAAATTGTTTGGACTATTTCTCTCTCTGTGAGTCTGTTATTCGTGTAGAGGAAAGTTAGTGATTTTTGTGTGTTGACATTGTGTTCAGCTACTTTACTGAATTTGGATATTAAGCCTAGAAGACTTTTGGTGGAGTTCTTGAGGTCTTCTGTATAGACTATCCTGTCATCTGAAAATAATGATAATTTGACTTCTTCATTTCCTATCTTTATGCTGTTTATTTCTTTCTCTTGTCTAATCGCTATGGCTAATGTTTCCAAAACTGTATTGAACAAGAGTGGTGATACTGGACATCCTTGTCTTGTTCCTAATTATAGTGAGAAGGATTTCAGTTTTGACCATTTAGTATAATATTGGTTGTTGGGTTTTCAATAAATGGCTTTTATCAGGTTGAGACAGAGACTATTTATTCCAAGGTTTTGTAGGGTTTCTATCACGAATGGGTTTTGGATTTTGATGAATGTTTTTTCTGTGTCTATGGAGATCATCATATGGTTTTTGTCCTTGGCTCTATTAATATAGCGTATTACATTTATTGACTTGCGTATGTTGAATCATCCCTGCATACCTGGGATGAATCCCACTTGATCAGAGTATATGATGTTCTTGATGATCTTCTGCATTCTATTCGCCAGTATCTTATTAAGGATTTTTGCATCTATGTTCATTAGTGAGATTTGCCTATAGTTCTCTTTTTCGGATACATCTTTCTCTGCTTTAGGGGTCAAGGTGGTGCTTGCTTCCAGGAATGAATTTGGGAGTATTGTTTCCCTTTCAATTTCATTGAATTTAAACAGTAGTGGCAGTAGTTCCTCTCTAAATGTCTTGTAGAATTCAGCAGTGAAGCCATCAGGACTCAGGCTTTTGTTTGTTCATAAGTTTTTAATTACATTTGCAATTTCTTTGATTGATATTGAGTTGTTTAGAATTTTTAGGTCTTCTTTGTTCAACTTTGGTATTCATAGGTATCTAAGAATCTGTCCATTTCTTCTGTGTTTTCCATCTTATTGGCATATAGGTTCTGGAAGTGGGTATTGATGGACTTTGGATTTTTGCTGGGTCTATTATAATTTCATTCTTTTTATTCCTAATTGAATGGATTTGGGCCTTTTCTTTCCTTTTTCTGATAAGGTTAGCTAAGGCTTTGTCAATTTTGTTTATTCTTTTGAAGATCCAACTCTTGTCTTCATTGATTTTTTGCATCGTTCTCTTAGTCTCCATTGCCTTGATTTCTGCTCTGTTTATAATTTCCTTCTTGTGTGAGCTTTGGGTTCATCCTGCTCTTCTTTTTCTAGAAGCTTGGGGTTCAGCATCAAGTTGTTTAATTGAGCTCACTCTGTTTTTCTAATATTTTTATTCAGTGCTATGAATTTCACTCATTAGACTGCTTTCATTATGTCTCATAGATTCCGACGTGTATTTTCATTGTAATTTAATTGTAGGAATTATCTGATTTCTTCTTTAATTTCCTCTGTGACCCATTTGTTATTCAAAAGTGTGTTGTTCGATTTCCACATGTTTATGAAATTCCTGAGGTTTCTTTTGCTATTGATCTCTAATTTCATCCCAGTATGATGTGATAATATATAGGGAACAACTTGAATTCTTTTGCACTTAGTTAAACATGTGAGCAAGTATGTGGTTCTATTTTGGAGATCAACCCATGTACAGCTAAAAAGAATGCTTATCTGATTTTGTGGGGTGGAACACTGTGTAAACATCTGTTCAGTTCATTTTTTCAAGAGTTTGAGTTCTTGTATTTCATTGCTTATTGTTTGTCTAGTTGATCTATCTATTTTTGACAGTGTGGTATTGAGTTCCCCCACTACTACTGTATCAGTGCTTATTTGATATTTCATGTCCATTAGTATTTGTTTTATATAGTTGGGTGCACTAGTGTTTGCTGCATATATATTTTTGATTGTCATCTCTTCCTCTTGCATTGGTCCCTTTACAAGGATGTAGTGTCCTTCTTTGTCTCTCTTAATCAGTGTCGTTTTGAAATCCACTTGATCTGCAAAGAGGACCTGCTTTTTTTTCAGGTTCCCATCACATGGAGTATTGTTTTGCACCCTTTAACTTTCAGTCTATGAGTTTCATTTTTAATTAAGTGTGTTTTGTTGTATGCAGAATATTGTTGGATCTTGCTTCTTCACCCATTCTACCAGTCTATTTCTTTTGATTGATGAAATGAGATCTTTAACATTGATGGTTATAAGTGATACGTAATGACTTATCCTTGTCATGACGTTATCTTTTTGTTGGATTCTCCCTCTTTTCATTTAATTTCTTGTCATTCCTGATGGAGTCTTTCTGCTGGGCTTTCTGGGGTTGTGATCCTCATTGTCTTTTCCTAAGATGTTGTCTAAAATTTTTTGGAATTCTGGTTTGGTATTCATGAAGGTTCTAAGGTGCTCTTTGTCATGAAAGTATCTTATTTCTCCATCAATTTTGAAAGATAGTTTTGCAGCGTCCATCAAGCTGGGTTGGAGGCTCTTTTCCTGCTGGGCTTTCTGGGGTTGTGATCCTCATTGTCTTTTCCTAAGATGTTGTCTAAAATTTTTTGGAATTCTGGTTTGGTATTCATGAAGGTTCTAAGGTGCTCTTTGTCATGAAAGTATCTTATTTCTCCATCAATTTTGAAAGATAGTTTTGCAGAGTCCATCAAGCTGGGTTGGAGGCTCTTTTCCTTTAGGAAATACATCACTCCAAAGTCTTCTTGCCTTGCAGGTTTGTGTTGAGAAGTCTGCTGTGATTCTAATGGGCTTTGGTTTGAATGTGATTTTTTTTTTCTCTAACTGCTTGTAGAATTTTGTTCTTTTGTTGGGTTTCTGGAATCTTAACTAGTATATGCCTATGTGTAGAATTTTTTTTGATCAAGGCTAGTTTGAGTCCTATATGCCTCACTTATCAGTATGTCAAGTTCTTTTCCCCTGCTTGGGAAGTTTTCTATCATCACATTCTGATCACTTCTGTGAACAGCTTTTTATGTTGTCTACACTCTCTCCTGTTCTTCATGGACTCTGGTCAGTCTTATTTTATTCTTCTTTGTATTGTCTAGCATCTGATGGATTGATTTCTCATGGTCTCTTACTATTTTAAAGAAATTTTTCTTTTCCTGGTCACTAATTGCAATCTTATCTTCTGTATCTGAGATTCTGTCAGAACGAGATTGACTCATTATGCTTTGTAAACTTTCAATGGTTTTTAATCTCTGGGAAATCTATTTCCATTTGTTTTATGGATTCCATTTGTTTCCTATGTTCATATTTCATCATGTTCCTCAACTCCTCTATTTTTTTATCTGTGCCCTCTCTAGATTTATTAATCATGTCCTGCACTATGGGCACAATTTCTACTATTATCTGAGAAATTATTTCTGATTTCATTTTTTTCCATATCCTCTTTTGTTGCCAGTTCAGGGAGTCCAGGTGGTTGAGTATCAGATTGTTCCATCTAGTTTCCCTTTGGGGTTGCTTTAGGTGATCTGGAAGTCTTGTTTTGAGACTTCTTTGTATGTCTTGTCATTCCAATGGGTGGGGGAGGGCAGTGTGCTGCTGGTTTCCATGCAGCTCACCTCCTCAGTGCTGCAGGTGGCTCTGCTTCTTGGCGCTGGGTGTGGCTCTGCTCCTCAGCCCTAGGGGTGGTGGCACAGTGGCCCAGAAGGCTCTTCCTCATTGCTGGGGGTGGCTCTACAATACACTTTTGAAGAGTGAGTGAGCAGAATTGCACTATACTGAGAGGTGACAGCTGATCCAGTTCAAACCATGTGTGATGTGAACAACTGAAGAAGAAATTCCTATATTCATAAATATTTATTGCTGAGGACTGAACAACATCATGTTTGGAGAACTATTTTAGAAAGAAAAAAAATCAGTGAACTTTATACTCACAAACATGTTGTGGAAAAAACAAGAGTAGATAATTAGTAAAACAAGTTATCAATCTATGAGCTGAGTTTTCTTGAGAGACAAGAAAGAAGTAAAAGAAATTGGATTAGAGAAAAAAAAGAAAGAAAGGGAAAAAGAGAGAGAGAGAAAAAAGAAAGAGAAAAAAGAGAGAAAGAAAAAAGAAAGAAAAAAGAGAGAAAAGAGAGATAAAGAGAGAGAAAGAAAAAAGAAAGAAAGACAAGAAAGAAAAGAAAGAAAGAACGAGAAAGAAAAGAAAGAAAGAGGAATTCTGTGGAAATATCACTCCGATCAAAGGAAAAAAAGGCTAAAAAAAGATCATTTCTGCTGTAACATGTCCTAATGTTAGAGAATTTAAGTTATAGAAAGACTAAATTTAAGAAATGGTCCTTAAAACAGAACATATTGATTCTCATTTTTCAGAATGTCACAGGAAACGATGTGAGTCTTTGGAGTGGCATTACATGCTTGAGGCAAAACCAAATTCTTCCCTGTGTTAGGTGCAAATGTGTAAGAAATTGTATAGCTCAAAGCAAAGCAGTCTCTGAGACACAGAATTGAAATGCTTTGGAATATTCTGAGATGAGAGAAATAGTGAGGAAATAACAATGTATAGGAATTGGTAAGGAGAAATATTTAGGAAACAAATTACATTTGAGCAATTGTCTTTACAGATGTAGTTTGTCATATTCTTTTTGTATTTTACCATGTACTTTTTCTACAGACAACTTCATTATGAAAGATTCTTAGAAGATTGGAAATGAGCTCTTATTTTTATAATGTATTGGGGATCTGAAATTATAGCCATTTGACTCTCTAGAAAAAGAAGAAACCTGAGACATAGCTAAGAGAACAATTTAGTGTTGGAGGTGACTCAGGAGAATATAGTACTGTTGGAACTGCTTCTGTAAGTAGAAAAATAAAATAAAATAAAATAAAATAATTTAAAACATTTATTTTGATAAGATGTAGTTTATACTGAGCAGAATAAGAAATTGAAAAGTTATGAACATCAGTTCTTCTGAACTTCAGTTTTCATGGGGAGACAAAGTATTTCATACTTCAATTCTATAAATTTAGTCATGGTGTAAATCATACTGCTCATATTTGAAAATTATTTTATTACTTGTATGATAGTATTTAGAATATTATTATGCTACTATTTGAGGTTATATATCATTACTGATGATCTAGTGAATAACATGTGCTTATCTGTGAGAGGAAAAAAAATCCAGAGTACAATTGTAACATATTATTCACTTTAGGTTTCCGGAAACAACAGCTAAGTATTTGTATAGACTTTGAAAAAGTGATAAGTAGAATTGTGTAGGGGAAAGTAGCCTCAGGGAGGAGCGCTCTGCATCAGTTGTAATTTCCTCTCTCATGTCAGCACAAGTCCAGCTCCAGGTTGACCTTAGGTTTAATTTTAAACCCAATATGTTTAATATGATAAGGGAATGATGATTGCTGAGAGAATTCTCATTATCTTACTGACCATTTCCTTGGCAGGCGGAGAACTTGTGGCCACTCTTCGGGAGAAATTATTTAATCAAGTAATATTGGAGTAAAATGTCTCTTTCTTCTCTTTTCCTGTAAAAACACCCAAAGGGAAATAGTGATAGACTGAATGTAATGACACATCCATCTAATTTTGCATTAAAATCAGAAAATAGTGTTCTGACTTCACTTATTTTCCTAAGACACACCGTCCAAAAGCACAGTATGTATCCGCCTCAAAATATTCTCATTCTGTGGTTAGGTGTTCTAAGAAAGTTATGCTTCTATCCCCATTCTGCTCACCCCTGGATGCAGTGTTAATGAGGATCTCAAAATAGTTTGACTATAGCTTGATAAGTACCAGGGCTAAAGATAGTTAGCTTACCTCCACTTTTCAAGGTAGAGTTACCAATACGCACACCTATACACAGCTGCTATAGTCTTATTACTTGACGTTCATAAGATCGGACCATAGAGCCAGTGAATTTTTGGTATTATCAAACCATCAGGAGTTGGGTACAATTTTTAAAAATATAATAAAATACACTCTACTACATCTACTAGCATTAGTAAATCATTATTAAATTATAAGTGAAATAACCCAGAGAATAGTATTTTTTGCAATACATGTTTTCCTAGAGAATTGAAAAACCACTGTTCAGTAAATTTGCAAAAATAATATGAACTGTAATGCAGTAGCATTTTTATGGTGAGGATGTATAATATGCATTAAATGTAAGGATTAGCAGTGAAAAAGTTAGCAAACTTGCAGAAATCTGTTCATTTCATTTTATCACATTTCCCCATAAATTTAAAACTCTTTTCTATACAAATTTTGCATACAATTACCTTGCTTCTCCATTGATGTACAATCATTATCTACTGAATTACAATTGGCTATAATTTGAGCTTACAATTATCTCTCCTAAACTTCAATAATTTTCAAAATTGCTTGTCAAACTAAGGCAAGACTTTTTAGAACAAAATATATTTCATATACTCAAAGATGAGTATACAAGGTTGTGTGGGACTTAAAATATAGGGAAAAATTCAAACTAAAAGTTTATGTGAAATCCTTAGCAACATAACTTCTTGCTTTATTTCCTAATTGCTATTGTTATTATCCTTCTATATTCTTTCCATTCTTTTCTAAATTTTTCTACAAAGAAACCTCCATCACTGAACCATGTTTATTATCTGAATATTTTAAAAGAAAAAACGCAAATTTTTCTTAACCTCACCACCTACCCCTATTAACATAGTACTTTAGATTATGTGAAGATGGTCACTATCTAAAATATCTCCCCTAAACCTAATGTGTATTGGACGGTGATTGGATCATGAGGGCATTATAATTATCTGTGGGTTAGTCCACTAGTGAGGTCATGGTTGACTTCCTGTTAGGAGGTGTGTCCTGGATAGAAGTGAGTCACTAAGGGCATCACCTGGAAGGGTCTATCTTCCTCCCAGGTTCCTGTCTTTTCTCTCTGCTTCCTGGCCACCACGATGTGAGTAGCTTTCCTCTGCATGGCTCTTTCACTGTGCCTTTTTTGCCTCGGAACCAGCCAACCATGGACTGAAAAAGTGATCTACCAAAAAAACCCTCTCTTTTCCTTTTTCATATTGTGGGTGTTGGGAATTTTGTGCCAGTGACAAAAATGTGACTAAGACAGTGGGTTTTTTAAGATTCATGAAATGTAAGTAATTGTTTATGATCTGTTGAAATCTATGAATTTCTCAGTGTTGTTACAACTCCCATGATCACCTTTGGTAATGGGTTTTATTTCATATGTCATGTCGTATTTTTGTTCAAAAATTTAAACTTGGCTCTTTAATGGATCAACCCACATTTGAAAGTCATGCCTTTCCACACAAACTCATTCACTCAGTAAACTTTGATTTTAGCTGACCTTCTGAAAGGATTTGTTCCTGTTACAGAGATAAAGGTTGCAGAGCAGATCACTGAAGTCATTTAGTAGCTGAGCAGTGTAAATGAACTGAATTTCAATATTATGTTGCTTTGTTTATCAAAGTTTTTTGGAGATTAAAGAACAGTGTAAGGCATGTAACATATGCTATGTAAGTGTGTTAATTTCTATTTTGGTTATGTCAATCTGGGCTTCTCTTGATAGTCCTTCAGGATGATCTATCCTCACACAAGCCTAAATAACTACCCTAGGCTCATATATTCCCCCAATATTTTCCTGAATTTTTTAGAAAATTGCAATTCTTCTAGTCATTGTAAAGTGATTTGCTCTACTCATCTCCTGACTCTCCCACTTGCAAGGTTTTCTCTCCCCTTTGCCAGTATTAAAGATGTATAGACATCTGTCTTTGTTTTCTTGACTAAGAGGAATTTTCATACCAGAAATTGAATTAAAACATTTTACTATCTGCTATCTATCTATCTCTCTATCATCTATCTGTGTATGTGTATATATAATATATTACATATATTATATATTATCATATATTGTTATTTGTAAGTACTTTCTAAAAAAATAATTATATAAACATTTCCCTACAGCTTTACATATACATACATTTACCAATAAACAGGGCTTACATCTAGCAAGAGATTAAAATCAATCACAAGTATGAAGCTCTATTAAGATAAAGCATGTTTCATTTTATTTTTTTCACTATAGGTTTTATAAAATTAAAAAATTCATCCAAGTATATGTTCAGCATTGATATTTTTCTTTTAACTATGCAATTTTTAAAAATTATATTTTATTACCATAAAATAGTATTTGAAAACTATACCCTGACTATCAAATTTGAAATTGGTTGGTAGCACTGGCTTAAATTACTGAAGATTGGGCCAGAGATTTAGCTCAGTGGTTCCGCTGCCTGCCTTGCAAGCTCAAGGTCCTGAGTTCGATCCCCAGCACCAAAACAAACAAACAAACACAATTACCGAAGATTACATGTTTACCATTTTTTCTTGTTTATGTAAAAGCATAAGTACTTTTATGACATCAACATTTGTTTCATAATTCATACTCAATTGTAATCATTAAACACAATACAAATTTGTATGATTTCAAACAAAAACATACTTTATTTTTATGTAGCTTTTTCTGCTGCATTCTGCCAGAGACATTATTACTTGGAAAAGAACAGGAAAGAAATAAGTGTTTCGCAGCTTCCTTTCCTGGGACAAAACTGTGTAGTTCCAAGTCACTACTTTGCAGGCCTTATGGACAATGCTCCTCAGCGGGATTATTGAGATGTGTTTTTGTGTTCTTAGAAAGCCTCATTACAACATATAGAAATAATACTTGAAGAATACCTGAAGTGCATTCACTGTAATTTTGCTTGAATTTACCAACCTTTTGAATAGCAAGTTTCAATAATACATCATAAATTCATCAGGTATATCACTAACATAAATTCATTCATATAATTTTCTTTTCATGACTTTTGTTTAGATGATAACAAATTCATCATTCAGATTTTTCTTTTAATATTGTTTAGCATTGGTAAATGCCATAAAATCAAGCATATCAAATATAAAATAAAGGAAAATGTTTAATTAAATTACCACCCTTCTTTCTTAGTCCTTTTCCCTTTCTGGAAAACAATATCTGACACTTACAACTTAAACAATAGGTTTATTTTGGCTATCAGTTTCAGTCCATCATTGGCTGCCCCCACAAAAAACAGGATGGCAGAAGAGCATCACAGGGGAAAAAAAAGCTCAATCCATGGCAACCAGGAAGCTGAGAGACCAGGTCGGGATAGGTAAGTAAGATGAGGGTTATCAGGTCACGATCCTGTGACTAGCCTCTTTCAACCAGGGCCCAGGTCCTAACAGCATAGTGAGCTGTTAATCTCATCAGTGGATTAATGCACACAAGAGAATGGCACACCCAAGATCTAATCACTTTCCAGAAGACCCACCTCTGAACATATGGAGCTTCAGGGAGACAATTTAGATCTAAATTATAGCATTTTTATGTACTACTTAGCATAGAAAAAACTATAAACACTTAACAAGTGAAAGTATGACGTAAATAAAATCATCACACTTCTCTCTCTGGTCTTCCAAATACTAACTTTTAGTTCAAATTGATATTTTTTTGCAAGAAAATAAAAATTCTTATTAAAATAAAAATGGCCAAAGTGTACAGAATATGCATGTCAAATTACCATTTGAAATTTTTTAATCAAATTACAATCTACTATAAGCTCATGTAGTATTTTAAAGTGTATAAATGGAGACATTTTTAAGTCACACACTGATAGCAGGTTTTATCAGGCAGGACAAGCTAGGTTACGTTGCAGTAAAAAAAGAAGGATAACTTGGTCAATGTAGCAAAGGTACAATACTCATTCATATCACATGTATAATATAGGCTAGTTTTTCTTTTATGGTTTTTATCTTTATCTCTAATGGTGATGACAAGACAGCATCTGGAAAGATGCTCATGAATTTAGTAGAAGCAAAGAGAACACTTGATGGCCTTGTAAGGGTAACTAAATGTTGTGAACTAAAAGGGAAATTTATTTCCTGGGCTATTTCTCCTTGGGCAGCACTAGTCGCATGGCTTTACTGAACTACAAGGGAGCAGGAATACACGTTCTTTTTTGGCATCATCAAAAGAAGCAAATAGGATACCATTGAAGTAAAAGAAGGCACTGGTAAAGAGAGATAACATAGAAACAGTTCTAGACACACATGGTCACTTTATATATA
>NW_004624761.1:21625199-21648909 GCF_000247695.1 Heterocephalus glaber
TGGGCAAGGGTGAAAAATAAGAACCAAGAGAGACTATGTAAAGGTGCAAATTTCCAATGATGTATGTCATTATATTGTAAAAAAAAAAAAAACAAAGAAAATATTCTTTTTAGGAATCCCCAAAGTCATAGAAATATTATTTGTTCATACACATACTGTTTACATCTTAGTAAAGGAAAATAAAACAAATTTGAAAACATGATACAAATAATTGCATAACTAATCTATTATGAAAGTGTCTATATCTAAATATCAAACACTTAAAAATTTAAGTATTTATTTTACAAATTGTGACTAATTCCAATAGCAAGTAAAAAAGTCTCAAGCATCCATCTTTACCAGATTGAGCATTTAACAAATTTTCTAAATTGTATTGTATGATTTACAATAGACCCAGAAGTTGCATGCTGAACAAAGCAATGCATGAAGTCAAAACCATGCAATGTTGCCTCTTTTGCTCTCATTAAATGTAATCACTCCTTTTAGTTTTTATATTAATTTGAAAAGAAATGGTAGAATCCAAATACTTACTTATTGCTCTTATAATAACAATCTAGTCATTTTTCTGAAATAAAACCATCCAGTTTCAGTTATAGTTCTATAAAATGATAATAAACAATTGAAAAACTTAGTTTAAAAATACCATTTTTAATAGGGTCAAAAGCATCAAAAAACTTCTAAATTTATCAAGCATTGTAAGTAAACTACAGGGTATAATTGCAAAATATGGTAGATGTTTAAACAAAAATATATTACAGTAAAAGGTATATTGACATTAATCCCCTACAAAATACTCTTTCTCCCTTTGAACACAGTAATCCCATTTTCGTGCCATTTTCAAAGAGGCTTGAAAGTCCTCTTTTGTGTCTTTAGTTGTTCTGTAGTAGCTGCCCCAATATCCTGAATCAATTTTAAAGGTTTACCTTTCATGATCATTTTGATTTGGAGAAGCCAGAATTTGCATGGTAACAGATCTGGTGAATAAAGTGGATGAGGACACATCATACTAATTTTACAAACCTGTCTTTTCATTAGAAAGCACCAGCATTCACTGCATTTTTTATCACACTTCCAAAAGGCATGAAAATGGACTTCTGGGATTGCTTCAGAAAGTGCCAGGAACAATGGAATAAGTGTGTCTGAAGTGAGGAGAGTATTCATAGGGGATTAGTGGCAATGTGTTTTTTATTGTAATTTTTTTTTAATTTAAAGATTCATTGTATATTTTGATCACACCTCATATGCCCTAAACTATTTATAATTGCTGACGGAACTTTGTTTACAATTTAAGTTAAATTTATTTTAACTGATACAAAAAATTAAGTGTGCTTATTTATGAGATATGTGATATTTTGATACATGTATGTATTGTGTAATGTTTAAGTCACATAAACATATCTATCTACTCAAATATTTAGCATTTAGAATAAAGCCATGCAAAAACCTTTCTCTGATATTTTTGAAATATATAATTCATTATCATTATCTATAGTTACTTAATGTGCAACATCAATCCAGAACATCTTATTCCTATCTAACTATAGTTTAGCACTAATAGGATTTTAAATGACCTATGTAAATCAAGAACATATTATATGAGTAAACTAAAAGTTAAATTATTTCTTTAAGATCCAGTCTTTAGATTCAATGTAATCACAAGTAAAATGCCAGCAGATTTTGTTATGAAAATTGAGGGGGGTTCAAAAAAGAAGGGAAAAACGGAGAGAAAGCTTTTGTAAATAGGGAGGGGTGGAGGGGTGGAAGGGAGCACAGGGGAATGGGAAATAATCAGAACTAAGATAAATCATGTACAGGTACAAATTCCCAATGATGCATGTGATCATAATGTATACCTAAAATGTACCAATAAAATTAATTTAAAAATCAACAAAGACCTTTTATAAAGTTTATATGGAAATGAAAACTGAAAAGAAGAAAAAGCAAGATTGAAGAAACCGATACAAAGCTTCACTAATTAAGGAAGTGAGGGAGTTGTACACAGGAGTAAGCAAATCAATGGAGCAGCTGAAGAGTTCATAAAGTGACCTACAGAAATATGTTCACTAGAACTATAACTAATGCATTGAAATGCAAAGAGGTAACAATATTATCTTCAACAAAACTTTTAGAATATATTGGAGTTTCCAAATTGAGAAAAAATATTAAACCTTGATCCCTAATGTACATCATTCACTAGTATGAATCCCAGTCGCACCACAGACCTCTAATAGTAAAGTAAAATCATTAACTTTTTAAAGATAACAAAGGTATCTTCATGAGTTTGGGCTAACCAGAGTTTTTATTTATTTCTTATTAAACCAGACACAGAAAATGAAAACCATATAGGGACTAATGAATTGGACATCGTTAAAAATGAAAATGTTGTCTACTAAAAGATCTCCTTAATAGGTAAAAGTATTCACAGAATGTGAAGTAATACTGCAGTACAAATATCTGAAAAAAGAACTCATATCAAGAATATATAGAATTTTCTTCCAAATCAGTGAAAAGAATAGAAAAAATCCTCTTATTCACTCAATGCAAAAAGTGATCAAAATATTTAATAGGCACTTAACAAAAAAGTGTATTGAAATATCTTATGAGGGTATTAGAAGGTATTCAACTCCTTTAGTCACCAAGGAAATTTAAATAAAATGACCATAAAGTAATCTTACAGAAATGGTTTTAGAAAGGAAAAATATAGTGATGATAACAAATGACAAAGATAACCCAAGCACTAGAGTTTAACTGTAATTAAGGGCTTTTTTGTGAAGTTATTTGTGCCTACAAAATATGATATATATCACATTCTACCTATTCCTCTTATTCATACTATGCCCAAAAGTAATGTGCAAATTTTGTACAAAGAACATGTACAAGAATTTTTATGTCAAAATTATTTATAGTAGCCAAAAAATTGGAAACAATTCACTTGGCCGTTATCAGTAGTATACAAAGTATACTATTGTACTATTGTATACTATTGTATACTACTGTACACTATTTTATACAATAGTTTACAAAGTATATTGTGCAATACTCATCTAATGCAGTACTACACACTCATGGGGAAAACATACTGCAACATGAAATATAAATAGCAAATCTCAATGAGGTAACATTAGGTAAAATAACCAGTTATCAGTAAGATTTATTCAGTTTTACATCGTTTATGTAAGTTACAAAAATTATCTTAACTCGTGTGAAAGATATCTGAAAAAAAATTTCTGTGAAGGGAAGGTATTAAAAAGAAATAAGGAATTTCTTAAAGACTTTCACTTTAGGAGGTTAGATGTGGTCCTAGCAAAATTACAGCATGTAACAAAAGTCTTCATTCATATGAGTAGTTTTCAAAAATAGTTTAAATTCATATGAGCAGTTTTTATATAGTATATTGGTCAGTTTCCTCTCACTAGAACAAAGTGTAGGACACTCACAACTTAAACAGGAAAAGGTTTAATTTTAATTTATGGTTCAGTGATTCAGTTATGGATTGTTGGCTCTAAGGCACAAATACCACAGTGGAAGGACTTGGCAGAGGAAAGGTGCTCACCTCATGGCTTCAGGAAGCAGAGAGAAAAGGGAAGAGCTGGGAGCACAGATATACCTTTCCAGGTCAGGCCCCCACTGACCAACCTCTTCTGACCAGCCCCATCTAGTAACAGCACATTCAGCTGTGAACTCGTCAGTGGATCATTTCACTGATGGCTGTAGCACCTCTATCATACATTAACCTTCAAAAAGCCCTATGACTGAACACATAAGTATTTGCGAACATTTTAGATCTAAACTACAATATATATTTTCCCTTTTTTCCTTTTTTGTTATTTTTTAAAAATCAGATATCTAGTTGACCACTATTTAATATAAGAAAAAAACTTATTTTTGAAGTTGTACTCAAACTTTGTGATCATATGTCCTGTTTCTTCTAATTTATTTCAAAATTTCCCTGTCATCTCTTACTAATTTATTTTTTTATTTTTCATCTTCATCTGTTTCTCATGGAGGATGATTTCATCCAAAGTTAATTTATTAAAGCTTGCAAACTGCCCTAGATATGAAGTGGAGTCACAATCTGGTGTCCTAAGGCTATGAAAAGCTGTCTGAGTAGATGTAGAGACAATTATACATTCCTTACTGATGCCACAGCTGTGGGTCACAGGAAAGAAGTCTACCTTGAATTTTATACCCTGCTCTTATCTATGTAATCACATGTCTGGACTTTTCTTCTTCCAAAAAATGACTACAGTCAAGAATATGATCCATCATAGTTCTGGCCAGTGGAGAGATTTGCTTTCACTACTGTTGTTCAGATATGTTCTAGAGAGGCACTATAGTGCTATGGTATCTGTTTTCACACTCTACCTGCACATAATGCAGAACTATCTGTAAAATATTCTTTAGTCTTCTCTTTTTCTGTCACATGAAATAGGGAACTTTCTCTGGGACTGTAAGTGCAAGCTAGGAGACTGAAGGCACTATTTCAGGATCGGGGACCATAAGCATTTGGGGCACTTCTTCATGGAATATACTTGCACCTTTGTTCCTTCTAGAGACTGATCATAATTATTACATTTTGATTGAATGAAATTGTCACTGGGTATGCCCAACTGTATGACTTAGGGGGAACAGATAAAAACCTAATGTATAGCTACCTTAGTAAAAAGATATAACTTCTTCTGGGGAATGTAAGGAGAAAGATGACCATATTCTATACTGTACCAGGATTCTTCCTGGAGGGAATCCAAGCTCCCTATATTTAAAACATTGTGGGACTATGAATTGCATCAAATCTGAGCATTGATTGAATGATCATAACTCTCTCCTTTGATGATTATGGGTTTATTCAACATTATCTGGAAATCTGTGCAAATTAAGAATTTATTAGGTTTCCTTGGTCTTTCACTTCTAGTAACATTATAATTAACAAGTCAGTGTTATATGCTTGCTGGAGTCAGGCATATTCTGATTTTGATTGTTCACATTCTCATTCTGATTGATGCTTTGAGCCTATTATTCATTATGATAATTACCATGCTGCAGTATGGATCTTCAATGTCCTCCAAAGGCCCATGTATTCAAGGATTGGTCTTTAGCATGCGGCTCTATTGGCAAGTGATGGAAACTTTAGGCAAAAGGGCCTAGTGGAAGAAAGTCATCTAATCAGAGATATACCCTCGAAGACTATATTAGGATCTAAACCCCTTTCTCTCTCTCTCTATTTTTGCTTCTAAGTCACTCTGAGGTAAACAGATTTTCTTTGCAACCTGAATCCACCATTACTGCCTCATTACAGGCCTAAAAGCAACAAAGCCAAGTGACCACAGACTGAAACCTCTAAAACCATAAGCCAAGATGGATCTTTTTTTTTAGGTTGATTTATATAAAATATTTGTTATGGCAGAGGAAATCTGACCATCACAGACTATTGGTACTGAGAACTGGGTCATTGCTGTCCCCATACTTGATGATGTGTTGCAGACACTTTTGAAATTAGTTTTTGAGAGTAATTTGTAAAAGTTTGGAGAAGCAGATGAGAAAAAGCCTAGAACTCTTGTAAGCATAACTAATTGGGAAGTCTGGTGAAGGCCCTTAACATTACAATATGGGTAGGAATGTGGATAGTGAAGGCCAGGCTCATAAGGTGTCAGATGGAAATAAGGTCATTATTGGGTATTTGGCTACAGGCCATTTTTGCTACATTTTGGGAAAGAACTTGTCTACATTTTTTCCATGCCGTAAGACTTTACATAAGGCTGAGTTTCAAGGTGACAGACTAGTTTATTTGATGGAGGTAATTTCAAAGGAACAGAACATCCAAGCAGTGGCATAAGTACTTCTGGCTGCTTTTAGGCAAATTTACAGGAGCAAAAAAAGCAGAACAACATTTGAAAAACTTCTGGTTTAGCCAGGAGAGGCTCATGTTTAAAGTTTCAGCAAAAAGAGGGTGGATTTGTAAAGAGGTTAGCATTATTAAAAAGAAGCCCAGTACTTTGCATCAGGTCCACAGGAAACAAGCCTGAGAGTATCTCAGAAATCAGCAAAACTTTCCCCATTTTAGAATTGAAGAGACAAGTGTAAAGTGATTTCAAAGACTTTGCTTTGAGAAGAGAGTCCCAGAACACCTTTCTCCATAGGGTTGCCTATGGGATTCTATCCTCAGGATTCATTCCTCCATGTTTAGTCATCAAGGCACTCAGAGGCCACTCTGGTTGAGATCAGATACATATTGCGCTGGTGACAGAACTTGGTATCATCAACATGATGCTGGTTTTCCAGGCATGTAGAATACAAGTGTTAGGGGGGTCATAAAGATTTCCACTGAGATTTCACAGCAATGTTTAGGAAACCACGTGGTGTTTGACAAGTCAGAAGTCACTGGATTGAGCATTGCAGAGAGTGCAATACAACACCAGTGGACCCTCAAGTTAGGAAGAACTTGGGTTAATTAGGTTAAAGGAAGATTCATCTGTCTCTTGTTATTTATAGCATGTACCCAGGTAAACATTCAGATATCAGCTATACTGACATACAATCAGCTCTTGCAAACCCAGTTCATAAGTCAAGGGTCCACTGTAAAGTAAAGGTGAACTGTTTGCAAAGACCCTAGGAAGTTGGAAATGCCAAGAATGTGGAACACCTGTCAAAGGAAATGGCAAGCAGTAAGCAAAGCTGGCTCGAGAGAGTAGCCCTTGGGCTGCAGTTGGCAAGGCTAGAGGAATAAGGCTGTCCAAGTTCTTTGGAGCTCACACCACAATAGCATGTGATGTTTGCTCTGCTGGGTTTCTCTCATCTGATAAATTCTTTCTGTGCTCCCATTTCTTTCTGTTGGAATGGGAATATTTACCCTGTGTCTGTTCAACTAATGTATCTTCAAATTATATAACTGTTCCATTTGATTTTTTTTTATATGAGCTCACACCTGAGTTTGCCTGAAGTCTTGAAGAGGATTTCAGGTTTAGACTTCTGAATAATTATGGAACAAGTGTTTGGGGACTCTTGGCAATGGGATAAATGGATTTTGCACTGTAAGGTAAACATGACCCTTTAAAAACCAGAAGCAGAAGGGTATAGTTTGGATCCAGAGTGTCTTTCAAAGGCTCCTGTATTACAAGCTTTGTTTTCTGACTGTGTGATGCCCTTAGGAGGTGGTGGAATATTGAGGAAGTGGGACCCAGTTCAAGGAAGTCATTGGAGATGTGCTAGTAAAGGAGATATTGGGACTCCAATCCTCCCTCTCCTTCTCTCTCTCTCTCTTCCCCCCCCACAGTCTCCATATAGTGCACAGGTTTCCACTCTGATGCATACAATGCATTTGTACGTTTCTGGTATTCTATTCTTTCTTGCCACAGACCCCAAAGTAATGCAGTGAAGCGATCATGGACTGAAATCTCTGCCACCCAGAGGCAAAATAAAATGTTCTTCCATTTAAATTAATTTATTTCAGGTATCTATTACAGCAATGGAAATTTAACTAACAGATGGCCCCACTTTGTCTTTGGCAGATGAGTGATGCCTTGATGACCCCAGTACCCTGTTATCAGAATGCTTTAATTACATTGAGGTTTTCCAACCCAATGCCTATAGTTTACACTATGTATAGGGTTTGGCCAATAGGGAAAAGAAATTTCTCACTTCTTCAGGAATGTGTATCCTTTATACATTTATTTCTAAAATTATTGGTAAAAGTTATACCTTCTGTACACTTACACTGTATATCAATAGTTCTTAAATGACAAATTGACTCTAACCTTCCAGTCTCCATTAGCCTTTGAATTTCTTCTTTGTCATTGAACCAAAGGAAATTTAACATCTTTACTTGGTTCACATTGGACCTTTTTAAAACTATGTTTTATTCAACCAACTGAACTATTCACATCCTTTTTATCTCTATGAGCTACCATATTAAATGCATTATCTCTACAAAGAAGTCTATATTAATAAATTTTGCCAGACTTTATACTTTTTTTCACCATTATTCTACATCCTTGGTATTCATTCCCACACATATTTCCCAGATTTTTCTTGTATAGACAATTCAAGTAGGTTTTTTTTTAATGTACTATCTCATGAATCAAATTTTGCATTTTATTTTTAGTAGCTGGTTGAGACTTAAGTCTAGTCATAGGTCTAGAACAAAAGACAGAGAAAGAGGACAGATCTTAAGGAGAGTCAACATTGTCTTGAGGTTGAAATACCTCAAGAGAGGCCATTATTGGGTCCACAGTTAATACAAAGTTAACCCCCTTAGACTCTCTGAAAGACTGATTCTGTTTGGGAGTTAGAAAAGACCCCTACATCTGAGGGTGGAGAAGTCCCCTCCACTGGAGGTAGAGAGCTCACTGCTGCTAGGAGTAGGAAGACTTCTTCCACTGAGCAAAAGACTCATCAGACTCTAAGGGCTTAGAATCCTCAGCTTTATCAGGGTCTTTCTAAACTCCCCCATCCCAACTTACAGGATCCAACTTTTTCCTAGTCAGTGCCCTTTTTTTTAATCTTACATATCCTTTTAAAAAAATTAATTAAGGTTATTGGTACATTTTAGATATACATAATGATCACATTCTTCATAGAGAATTTGTACTTGTATGTGATATATCTTGATTCTTCTTTTATCCCCATTCCCCTCCCTTCTGCTCAACCCCTCTTCCCTTCCTTATTTACAAAAGCTTTGTTTCCATTTTTCCTTCTTTTTTCTTCCTTCCTTCCCCGCCCCTTCACTATTTCCCCTTCCCATTCAAACATTTTTCTTCCAATGTCCTTATTTTTAATGGTAAACACTACATAAGGCTGGACATTCAACTTACGTTGTAATTTGGGGGAAGTGCAGGATAAGGTCTCATCCTTGATTTCTGCAATTTCATCCCTGTGTTTACTAGTGTTAGAGTTCTATATGAGGTAATACCTGAGTTCTTAGGTCACCTATGCAGAACTTGAGCTGAGAGCTTGAATCCCTGATCTCATCCTTTTCTTTCACACTTTATCTCCCAACCTTAAAATAAACCAATTAAAGTCATTGCATTCCATAGATTTCTAAATATGCTTGAAAGTATACAAAGAGTTATTTAGCTTCTTGCTTTTTATAAGTCCTTTATTAAGAGTATCCAATATACATATTTTTCTTATTATTGTACTCAGGTCATATCAAGGACTATTGGTTGTCCCTTTATTACCGGAAATCGAATTCTTAGTACTTTTATTCTAATTTGATGAATCAATTTCAGAAACACTAGATCAAATTCTAAATCTTGCCTTTAAAATAATTTTTATCTAAAAGTATTCTTAATACCAAATTTCGTCTTGCTCAGTGTTCTCCAGAAAAGCAGAACTAAAAGGAGAGAGAGAGAGGAATAGATAGATGGTAAATAGATTATCCTTATTATGGAAATTACTTCACACTATTTTGGAAGGCCAAAAGGGATGTCTCTTTATATGATACTTGCAAGGTGAAGAATCACGAAAGCCAGTAGTACATTCAGTCCTTCTACAAAGACCAGGCAGTAGGGAAGCCAATGGTGGACTCTCAATCCAAGGCACAATTCTTGAGAATTTGAGGAGAGAACCACTGATATAATCATACATCATTGAGTCCAAATGCCAACAACCTCCAGTGCATGACAGCAGGAGAAAATGGTTGTTCATATCCATGCTAAAAAGAGTAAATTCACTTTTCCTCTTCATTTCTATTTTATCTGGGCTCTCAGATGGTATCTATCCATTGGTCAAGGTGAATCTTGTTTACTCAGTTTACAGATTCTATTATTAACATCTTTCAGATACACCCTCACTGACATATCTGGAAATAGTACTTGATTGGCTATCTGGGATCTCTTAATCTAGTCAAGTTAACATATAAAAGTACCATCATAGACTTTGTCTAAAAAGCATATTCTCAGTGTTCAAAAGATTGAAAATAAGTCTATAAATGTTACTTATGTGGTCAAAAACTATCCACAATACTACTATTCTTGAAGTAAGAGTTGAGAATTTTCCCCCATAATAAACACATTTCTTTATTTTAAAATATTTCTTCATTTCATATTTATATATTTTTTTGTTTTTGTTGTTATTGAGAAAGAGGGAAGAATGCAGGAGGATTAGTGTTCAATTTGTTCTAAAAATATGTATATAGATTTTATAAAACTTGATGAAGAAGCTTATGGAAATAAGGATGGACATAAAGTCAAGCATAATGGTCCAATGAAGAGATATAACTGGGAGATTTACAAAGACAGAGAAACAATGGTGAGTATATCTTGTCTTCCATTTAGGCCATATTGCCATGGTGAGTCTTGTTAGGTGAACTATACCACTACTTGTGTGATGGATAAAGAATTTAAAAATTAGCTAAATAAATAAATTAACTACATTTTCTTTCTCTTCCACTGTCAAGTCAAATATAATGATTAGTTGATTTTCCCTCCTGTCAAAAATTACAACTCTAATAACTTAAAATAACTAAAATGTATCAATCTACACAATTTGTATATTAGAAGTTTAGGTTTTTGTAGATTTCATAAACCTGATATCAACATGCATACAAGGCCAACTGTCTTCTTGGAGGCTCTGGGGGAATAATCTATTTCCAAAATCATTTATACTGTTGGCTAAAACCACTTCCTTGTGGCTGTAGGACCAAAGTCCTGGTTGCAGCCGGAGGTCTAAGATGATGTCCATATTCTTCCTCACGATTCCCACATGGCTCCCTCTAACAACATCATACTAATCCTCTCTAGTGCTTTGACTACCTCTGACTTCTGTTATATCTCTTTGATTTTGGTTTAGAAAATTCTGTCTTTAAGGATTTGTGTGATTAGATTTGAGACAGTGAGATAATTCAGCTTTTCTTTTCTATTTTCAAATCCATAACCTTAATAACAACTGTAAAATCCTTTTTGTTTTATATTGGAACATATTCATAAATTCTAGTGATGCTGGTATAAATATCTTTAGGTATTCATTCTGGGTCATATTTTAGAGTGTGTGTGTGTATATATATATATATATATATATATATATATATTTTTTTTTTTTTTGGTACCGGCGATTGAACTCAGGACCTTGTGCTTGTGAGACAGGTGGTGGAACCACTAAATACCTGGTCCTCTAATTATATTTTAAAAATCTAATGGAATTATCCAAATTACTGAAATCAAATTTAAAACGTAAAATATTTGCATATGCATATATACATGTTTTACATAAATTCAAGTTTGCATATGTTTCCCCTAAATCATTGAGCTAAGATAAATTTTTTCATCTAATTTCTAATTATTTCATCTCAAAATTTCATTTCATTTTGTAGCAACAGACTCAAAACATATTTTAGAAAGTGGAATGAGTGATCTTGATTTAGAAAGTTATCAAAACAATCTCATTAATTAGATGTCAAGGGGGCTTTCATGATGTCCAAATTTAATTTTGTTCTTGTAGTTCAATATAGACAGACTGTTCCATTTTTTAAAGGAGGATACATTAGCTGTTTCTAAATTATGATTATATTTTAATTTTAAATATAGAGAAACAATATTGTTTTAAAGATAGTGTGTACTATCTTGTATTTTTCTGTGGGAAATTCTGGGAAACCAGAATTGAAAGTGAAAGTGGTTTTAGCTACTGTAGCACTGCCTCGATCAAAATAGAATTATAATTATGTTGCAGGTGGCAAACTATTCAAGGCACTGCAGAGTACAGATAAAGTGGTTCATTGGCCATCCATTTCCCAGTCAGTTTAGCTTAATCTGTGGGATATGTATAATGCATATTAATCCAAATAGCCCTGAACCCTAGCCATTTGGATAAAGTACACCTGAATCTGCCTTTGAGAATATGTTTTGTAATGCATTTTTTTCTGGATCTAATCATTACCTCATTGGGTAAAGCCTATCTGGAAATCCACATTGCCACTCTAAAATGTTTATCCAGAATTTTTACTCCTCTGAGATTTCCCTACAGTAAAGGGAGTTATGATTTCCTGCATGTGTGCCATGTCAGAAGATATTCAAAGTATCTCATCATAGCTAAAATATGTAAATTCTCAGTATGCATAATTGTCACAGGCAGATAGCTCAAATTAAGTGGAAAATTACTAAAGTATGAGACATTACATCTTTCCATAAAGAGGCAATAGTGTCAAAAATGAAAGTATAGCTTTCCCATTCCAACAAAAACATTTATGATCTATATCCTAAACTTCTCATATATTTTAAGATATTACGACATTGTGCCAGATGGGTTTGTTCATTTGTTCTGTTGATTAGACATTACAAATGATGCCTTGACAAGTGGTTTGTGCCTTGGAACATAAATATCAGTCTAACAACAACCAAATATGATGCCAACTGTCATTTATTAAAACAATGTTAGCTTTAATTCACTTAAGTTAACAGATTGGGAAAGTCTTTTTCACAATATGGCTGATTACTAGAAGCATGCAAGTAAAGTGTGAAACTTGCATACAGTGTAATTACATTTCTATTACTTACATTAAATTTCTGTTTCCTCTACTCATGGTGTTGAGGCACAAACCTAGGTCCTCCCGCACAGTACACAAGTGTTCTACCACTGAGCTACATCCCCAGCTCTAAAATTAAATTTTTTGAATCAAATCATATAACAAAATAAAATAAAATCAGCATTAAGTTAAATTTATTTTATGCTGAAGAAAACTCTTATTTAATTATTAATTTTTAAATTTTGAGACAGATTTTCACTATGTTGTCCAGGCTATCCTTGAACCTGTGATTCACCTGTTCACCCTGCTAGAACACTGAGGTTACAGATATGCACCACCATCTTCAGTTCATTCTATTCTTTTAAGTTAAAAAAGAAAACAAAATGAAAAATTAAAAGCAAAAAGAAGCCAGTGTTATTTTATACAACAATCAATTTTTAAAAGATGAATTTTCTTAGGAGGCATGGGGGAAATAAAGAAATGAAAGAAATAAATATGAGATAAGGAAAAAACAGAAACACAGTTTTTGTAAATATGGAGGGGTGGAGGGGTTAAAAGGAGGGCAGGGGAAGGGGGAAAAATAAGAATCAAGTATATCATGTAAATTCCCAATGATGAATGTCATCATATTGTATGCCTAAAATGTACCAATAAACTTAATGAATAAAAGGAACTGTAAAAAATAAATTTTTATAAGTTATCCAAATATTCCCGATAAGGCTAAAATGAAATGTGATTTTTTAGTTTTGTTTTAATTTAACTCTACAACTAGAACAAAACAAAATTAATTTTAAAATAATTCCAAGAAAATGATGGCACATGTGAACTAACAAGGCATATTCTCTGGTCTGTGATTTTTTTTATTTTCATAATTTTAAGTAATTTAAGGGTATCTCTACAGAGTAGTCAGAATTTTTTTTCACTTTCATTCTTGCAGTGTTATTTGTGATTTATACCAAAATCGCAGAAGTTTTAAGCATTGTTTAGGGTATTTGAGTGACAGTCCCTCCATCTGAAGGTCTCTAAATGGAAAATAAAAGTTCTTATTTCTAGTTATATAGTACTGGACAAAAATTGCTAGAATATATATTCTTAGTGAATTTTGTTCAGAGAAAAAAGCCCAAAGTCCTAAAATAAAAGGAAAAACTCTAAATACAATAAATGAATTGAATAATTACTTTCTATTATGTCTCACAGTTTCTTTAAACCATGCCAACCTTTCCTGGTTACTTGATCATCTTTCAACATTGTTACTAAGTTTTAGATTTCACCTCTAAATCTTGTCTCTTAGATACTGAGGAAACCTTATTAGTTCATTTTTGCCACTTCCCTTTTTTAGTAACATATACCCTATCTGCACCAATAGAATCTTTATAACATCACCTATATTTGAGCCAAAAATTAATTTGAATCCTGAAAACCTGGAAAATATGTTTTTTTTTTATGTTTATTAAGGAGTACCAGGAATAGTTTGCATTTTCCTGGATGAACACATGAATGTTTCTATTCATCATCTTACTCTCGAACTGGGGTAATTTTCTTATTATCTGTAACATTGTAATTTGAAGAGATCTTGACTCCTTGTTAATTCCATAAAATATCACAACATTCTCCTCTATGGATGAAAATATGGTAATTGGAACTGAAAGTGGTGTATATTTTTGATATTCTGGTAAAATCAATGCATTCTATTTCATGAGACATAAGGTTTTGCAAAACTTTAGGAAAATGCTAGCAGAGTTCCCATATTAGGTTTTCAATTCATGGAAAAATAAATGGTCATACACTCTATGCTAAAGGACAGAGTTCAAATATTCCCATAGAAGTAATCAGGTGCTTGGTAATGCTGCCAAGATTGGGGGAAGCATATACAGTACTTGGAAATAGTTAACCAACTTATTCACTGGATGATCAAAGCCCTCCAGCTCTGTGGAATCCAAAGTAAGAGGAGCCTTTATAGTAATTCCAGACAAACTACTTATCATTTAGGCTAACTGACCTTGTAGATTTCACTATGCTAAAGGTAATTGTGGTAAATAAAGACCTTATATAGAGTCATGGAATGCCTCAAAATGATACCAGTAATAAAGACCTTAGGGTTTTACTACATGAGGCTGAACTAACAGCAAGTCATCTGCAATAGAAATGAAATATCCAACTTTGAAGTAGACTAGAGAGATACACTATCAACCTGTGGCCCACACTCCCATGTGTTCTAAATCCGTAGTTTCTCAATTCACAATGATAGCACTACTTGAGAAAAAAGTATTTCCTCTAGCTAGGTGATAGAAGAGAAAAAAATTGGAAAGATTAGTTTAAAAAGTTTGGCTAAGTGTTAGGAAATCAAAACTAGACTGTTCCTTTAATGTATCATCATGCATGGTTAGCCATAAAAGAAAATGGTGAGAAATTCCATTATTGTAAGAACTTCAGACAGTGCACTTCTTAATTCACTTTGAATAAGCTGAATAATGATTCAGGGTAAGAATACAATTGGTATATTAATCTATGTTCCATAGAGAAATAGGATCAATATGATCTCCTATAAAAAATATAAAAATATTTATATGGAATTGGCCCATATGGTTTTGGAGGCTGAGAAATTCCAAGATCAATGTTGACAAACTGATGAATCAGGAGAGCCTGTAATATAATTCCAGTGTAAATTTATTTTTGAAGACAGAAGATTCTTTTTCCAATGCAAAGACAGTCAGCTAAAGAAAATTCTAAAAATAAATTATATCCAGTCTATCTCTTTGTTTTATTCAGGCTTTTAGTAAATCAAATCAAGTCTACCACTGGGGAAGGATATCTATTTTATACTGTCTTGCTAATTCAAAAGTTAAGCTTATCCAGAAGCACCTTCAGAGACACATATATAATAATGTTTAAACAAACATTTGGGAACCCTATAGTCCAGTGACCTTCATGGATAAAATTAACCATGACACTTTTGTAGGGACAGAAGGGCTTTGCATCACTTCCTGCAATACCTACAATAAAATTATTTTCACTTTGCACTGGCTTCTCTGACTCCTCTTCTGTCTATGTGGGAGAGAGACAGGCCCAGCAATGGTGAGTCTGGTGACCCAAGACCCACTGGACGTAACAATTGGATTTATGAATATTGGAAAATTGTTTGGATATGTGAATAGGAGAATGGAAGGAACAATGAACTGAGAATATTGGAATATTAGAATAAATTGAATTCAAGGAAGTCTAGGGAAGAAGTTTTTTTATTGGATCAATTGGGGTTGATATAAAGTGAAAGGACTGTCTCACATTAAGCCTACAAGAGAACATTTATAGAAGAGGTATAATAGGAAAACATAATACAAGGAAGTAAAAAGTAGTCCAAAAAAGGAAGCTTTTAAAGTAGTATAAAAGATAGTACAAGAATAAAATTAATATTGCAAATGAACAACTTTAATTTATACAAACAACTTGGTAGGAAAAAAGAAAACTAAAACCAGTTAAAATAACAACAATATTGAGTATATGTCATCATAGCAAGAACAAAAAAATACACTCACACTGTTTATGTAATTTGAAATTTTAAAACTTAAAAAAGAAAAAAATAACCCAAAAAGAAATTAAAATATCTACTGAGAAATGTGAAAAATATCCACTACCTTGTAAAATGTAACTTTAAACCATTCGTATAATCCCCAAAATATTTGGAAAAATTGAAAAGTTACTGGATTTTTTTGGATATAAATTATAAGCATCAATTTCTAATTTACATTTTATCCCTGATCCCTCCTGTCATTGCCACAGTTTCAGTGTGAATGGAAGGCTCTTTCTAACCCCTTGGACAAAGGATTGTCCTGTAACTTACTTTGAGCATTTGCCTTCCTGCCTCTTTACTTGCACTATAGTATGCACCTATTCTGTTTAGACACTAGCTTAAGAAGAATGACTACAGCTTTTTTTGAAAGACAATGGGGCTCCTAAGAGAGATTAAAAGTCCATAGAAGCACAGTATTATCAAAGTATGAACAACTAAGTTAAATTTTTTTAAAAAATATGTTTCAAAAAGAAACTGGGAATGTGGCTCTTTATCTTCAGTGAAGTGGCTGAGCAGCAGACACAAAGGGGCAGCTCTCTGTGAAAGACCTGAGGGACAAAACCATCACCATCAAGTTTGAACCTAATGACACTGTTGAAAATTTCAAACTCAAAATCCAAGAAGAGGAGACCCTTCCATGGATCCAGCAGCATCTGTGATTTACAGACCACAGTATCTCAGATGAAAGCATCCAAAAGAGTTTACTATGTAACTGCTTCACCTTGTTTCACCTACAAGGCAACATCAATGAACTTTCCCTCCACCAGCTCACCCAGAAACATCACTAGGATAAGATGATATTGCCAAATTTGCCACATTTGCTAATGTCCAAGAAGTGCAGCCACCCTAACATCTCTGCAACCTGCAGAAGGTCAAATAAAGCTCTTCAACTCCCTCTCATACCTGCCTCCCCCCATAGCAGACTGAAGAACATCAATAAAGCTTTCTTTTCATTACTTGGAGCAATAAGAAGGAAAAAGTGAATGTGGCCTTTGGCAGAGTACAGGAATACCTCAAAGTATCAATGTTTGTTGGAGCAAAGAACTATTAATATAGACAAAATATTCTTCTAAATTCTGGACCCCAACATTTTCAGGAATAAAAAAATAGGTTGAGGATACAGCCACCAAGGGTGCAAGTTTTAATGTATCTTTCAGAAGCTGGAATGTAACACAACAGAAAAGAAAGATTTTTTCATATTGTGAAGTCACAAGCCTTGTAAAATATTTGGCCTGGGAAAGAATCCTAGGAATTGGAATTGAAATTCTAATGAAATCATATTCATTGTGTATGGTAACTTTTTCCCGGTATCATTTTGGAATTGACATGGACTAGTGACTGCAATGACTCTCTGATTCTTACTATTGCTGATGAGAAAGTGTATCATGTATATACTCTTTCCATGTACAACTATTTTAAACAGGATATGCATACTACAGAGAGTTTGTTTTGTACTATATTGATCTTAAGACTAATAGAAGTCACATGGAGATCTGATATACATCCCAATACCTTAGAATTTAAACCAAAAGCCATGATTTCTATGAGATACATAGTGATCATGGAATGGAGGTGAGTGTACTTTTATTGTGAAGAGTACAGAACTAACTGAAGCCAGGAGGGCTACTTTGAATGATTGAATCAAATATTTAATAATTCTTATTGGTATGGCCTCAAATTGGGCATAGTATATTTCCCTACCGTTGTCATTTGATTTGATTATAATTTGCTTTATCCAATATTATTTATATGGAGAAGACAGTGGCCTAGTTATAAGTCTAGAAGGTAAGTTATTTTATATGTTTACTGTCTTAGTTAATTTTCTGGTCACTGATGCATAATACCTGATAATCACAACTTAATTGAGGAAAGATTTATTTTGGCTCACAGTTTGTAGAGGTTTCGGCTCACAGTTTGAAGGCAGGATGCTCCAAGGCAGGACTGCATGTAACAGGGTCATGGCAGAGGAGAATTGCTTATGGCATGACAGGCAGCAGGAAGCAGAGAGAGATCAAGGGAGAAGAAAGGAGATACACCCTTCCAGGTTACACCTTCAGTGACCCCTTGCTCTTCCCACCTTCACCTGTCAACATCACATTTAGCTATAAACTCCTCAGTGAACTAACCCTCTGATCAGTATCATGCACTCATGATCTAATCACCTCCCAAAAGCCCCACCTGTGAGCGCAAGAGACACTGAGAGGACATCTTCGTATAAACCATAACAGTTACACTTTTTTTATTGTGCTTGTCAGTTTATTGTATTTGTGAGTCAGGAGGCACCTGAAGAGAGGTTCACATATTAGTCCATCATGAGTGAATTAATTAATTCCCCAATAAAAACAACACACAGAGACTTCATTGTCACCATCAGGGCAGCATCAGAGCATGAGAGGTGGAGCTACGGCTCCAAAGGTCAAGAGCTGTGTGTCTTTATTTCTTCAGCAAAGCAGCTACCACAAGGCTACAGTGCTCTTTAGTTTAAAATGGTTATAGTGTCTTGTCAGCTTACTTGGACATGGTGAGACTAAACACCTGCTGCATGACCTTGGCCAGCCGTGCATGCATGAGTGAGCATGTTAAGTACATTATGCTCATGTTCCTGAGAGTGAAGTCTTGTCATCCTTAAGTGTCCTCAGGTGAACTTATGCTTCCTGGGCTTTGAGTATAATCAGAAGTGGTGTTCCACAGTACTACATGTGATTCCCCATGAATGGAGCATACCATAGCTAATATTATCATTTAAGGAGGAGATTTATAGTGCTTATTTACCCCAAGTAACTCATGGTAAGTTTCAAAAAGTAGTGGAACCACAGAAGACAAGACTCATGTGGTATCACAAAATGTGAATTCTATAGTTTCAAGAGAATACATGATTCTTTTTGTACTGGGAATCAAATTCAGGCCCTTGCACCTGCCAGGAAGGCACTGCACTGCTGAGCTACATCCCTGGCCCTTATATGATTATTTTGAAGCTTCTGCAAAGGCAGGAAAATTATTATAGTATAACTTTTTTGTGGTACCCTCTTTCAGACAAAATAGCAGAATTTCATAATGACTCAAGTCCTCTTTACTTGTTTTACAAAATGAATGTGATCCTGAAAAATAATAACTTGTTAAAAAATGGAATTAGAGAAACTCAAGTAATGGCCAAATAAACATCCTAGTGAGCTTTTTAGAAGACAAGTAAAACAGGTGGACTAGCCTATAATATATAAAAGTATAATTAAGCCAGTGATTAAAAGTATGAAATTAGCAAATAGAAGGACAAGTCTATGAAAATACAGATATGTAAATAAGTGAAAATATAAACACAAATTTATGATTTAATAAGATAATATCCCAAATCAGTAGAATAATTCTGCTTAACACTGTGCTCTATAATTGCTCTCCTTTCTTTTCTATCGTACTGTCCTTTATCCTTCCATGGGTTTTTATCCTCTTCCTTAGAAATGTTGACTCTTTTTATATTCTTTTAGGAAATCTTGGTTAATAATAAGAAAATTTGGCTTTCGCCACTACATATATAAAATATTTTGTCCTGTTTAAAATATCTTTATTATGTATAATTTTATTTCTATTCAATAAACTTGAAAATTTCTTTAAGAAATATTTAGAATGAAATTTTAGTTTTATCAAATGTCAGTTTGGCAATTATGAAATCCCATGTCTTTTCTCCTTTGACATTCTAGAGGGAATTTTCTAATACTAAAATATGGATGCAGTCATTTAATGAAATCATCTTGGTTGTGACAGGTTTTTCTACTAATATATAAATGGATTTAATTGTTAATATTTTATCTGAGGACATTGGTATTCATATTTATAATAGAAAGTTTGTGAATTTGTCACTGTTTGTTATTATTTTTATCCTAGGTTTACATAAAAAAATTGAAAGAGGTCTTTCTTCCTCTATTCTACAGAAAAATTTGAATACACATGAAATAATCTGTTTTAAATTTTTAGTACCATTCAATTATGCAAACATCTGGGCCTGGTATTGGGGTGTCTTCTTGATTCCGCTATGAATTTATGAGTTTATTTTCTGTGTATCTAGTGTTACTGTGTTTGACACATATTTTCTATTTCTTTTAATTTACTTCTTGTCTGTGAGGAGCCATAATTATCACTGGCTTCTTGGAAAGTCCTTGATTACAAACTCTCATGACCTAGTCACATCCTAACACCATCATCTTGAGATTACGAATGAATGTATAAATTTTTAATTAATTTTATTGGTACATTTTAGGTATACAATATGATGACAATCATCATTGGAAATTTGCACCTTTACATAATCTATCTTGGTTTTTATTTTTTTCCCTATTCCACTGCCCTCCTCCCAACCCCTCTACCCCTCTCTATTTATAAGGTCTAAAAGGTATAATATATAATGTGAAATAGGAAGAAAAGGAGCAAAGGGGAAGGGGAAGTGTGAGGGGTAGGGGAAAGGAAAGAAAGGAATGGAATTAATATGAGAAAATGAAAAAATGGAAGCAGAGTCTTTGTGAATGTATAAATTTTGAGGGAACATGAGCATTCAGATGACCACAGGTGCCTTATTAATGCCCTGTATCTCTGAGGCCATAATGTAAAAGTAGTCATTGCACATACAGATTCACTATTTGCCATTCCTCCTCAGTGCTGTAGACCAGCTGCATAGCCTTGTATCCCTTCCAGTGCTTAGAGCAAATGTATGTTTTTATTTTTGGTGTTTTCTGCAACCTCATAATAGAGATAAGGAAAACCAAAAATAACAATGGCATCTTTCCAAATAACAGGATGAAATGAAACTCATATTTCTTAGAAACACCTACACAAATATTCATATATTTACTAAATATATATGTATAATAATATTTGCAATATATGCATATTATATCCTCATTCATGAAGTCCCTTCTGTCAGTGGAGTTGATAATGACAGTTGCTTGGGATGAGAGGGAGGAAAATAAGAGTTGTTTCTGAGAAACTACTCTATGAAAGGAACACAGAAATTAATGTCTCCAGTGAGAAACTACTTATCTACATTCACATTTGGTTGTAGCCTTTATCACAGTGTCTTACAGAAGTATTCACGTTTTGTTTATAATCACATATTCTAGAAGTTCTAACTGTCATGTGATTTATACACTTGTATACTAGTTCTCATTTGATGTGGCAAGATTTTTGTTGTTTTAATGAAAACTTTATGATCATAAAAGATATAGCTCATAAACCCACCCAGGATAGATTTAAATGGGAAGTAAAGTGATATATTTGCACATGGCTAAAACAGCGTGTAACATTATAGAAAAGAAAAAAATCAAATGCCAACTTCCTTTCTCTATGTTTTCTCTAATCCTACTTTCTTTTCTTTAAAATTGTCTTCATCAGCAATTTTGGATAGTTGGTATTTTCTGGGACTCCAAATAAACACACAAAAATGCAACACATTTTTAGATTTTCTATTTGATTTATGATGTTTTAAATGATTCTTATTTGAATAATAAGTACAGGATAATAAACTCATAACCATTTCAATTAATATTTCTCAGAGCCTTAAAAATAAAAATAAAAATATTGAGCCAGATTAAGACTATTTTTATGCAATAGTCCCATTTATAATTATGTATGAAATAATTAGATAATGTAAAATCAAAACATAAATTTAAAATTGTTTCTGTGTTTTCTATCATGTAAAACCATTTTTGATACCCTGTAGACTTCAGTTGAAGTTAAAAATACTTTTACCAGGCCCCGTTGTCATTAATTCAACACATCCATTAACATTCTTTTGGTGTTTATTTATTTTAATAAATTATGATGAAATAATACTGTGTTAGATGATTTTCAGTGTATTGAGAATGACATTCCTTATTTCACTTTCTGGAGAAATAGGAAACAGAATTAATTATGGTACCATTACATACATTTCTCACTGTGGTCCTCCTGACCAAACAATGAAGTGCCCAGGTGAATTCAATGCACACATCATTAAAAGTTGGCATGAGATATTTAACTCACGAATGAGCATGTTATATATCACCTGAAATATGGTGATATGCACTTTGGCTTTCAAAGCAATTCTCATAAAACATCAGGGAGTCTCTATGTTCCTGTACTAATCTCCTATGGAATGCAAATATCATATTTGAAAGGTTGTTCAGCTTTGGGAAAAATATTATTATCTAACATTGAAAAAGGACTTCACTACAAAAGCTGGAGTCAAGACTAGTAGCTAAATATAGAATGATACATTTCATGGACTTTTCTTATATTTTAGGTGCTTCTATATGACATTAAGTGTGGCCTTAAGTTATTAAAATATGGTAGTTCATCTTTATACTTCTACTACATGGCCCACACTTAATATATGTCTTGCTTGTGATTTCTATTACCTTGCCTCTAGTTAACAAGCTTTGCTATCTTCCCTCTTATAAATTAGAAGTTATTCTGAGTTATATAATGCATATAATATTCATATGAAATTTTAGGTTGCATGCATAAATTTAATTAAAATGTTATTAAACTGACACTAAGTATATTTTTCTTTAATATACATATTAGGATATTTACAATTTTAATGGACAGTATTGTATCACAAAATTATATATCATAAGCGTTTTAATTTCTCTATGAATACAGAACTGGCTACCATAATCTTTAGGCTCACAATTAAAGAATGATAAAAGCTGGCGACCTCTCTTGGTTTTCATCCTCACTGACCCAAATAATCCTACTTTTGCTTATCTCATCTGGCTTCATCTGGAATAATCATTATGGATATCTTGATTGGTCAGTCTGTGTTGAAGGTTCATTTCTCTCAGAGTGAGAGGAAAGCACCATATCAAATAGATAAGTGATTTTCTCTGGGAAAAAAAAAACAAAATAAAAGAATACACATATATTAAGTATTGAAGCTGGAATTTAAATGCAAGTGGTCCAATGCAAAATCATAACTTTAAGGGGTGAGGTGGAATCTCAGTGTTGTTTTCATCTGCATCTCTCAAATGACCAGTGATGTTGAAGATTTTTTCATATATTTGCTGCTTTTACTTCTTTGTCTGAGAAATGTCAGTTCATTTCAGATGCCCATTTTTGAATTGGGTCTTTGAAATTGGGGGGGTCTGATTTTTTGCAATTCTTTATATATTCTAGATAGTAGTCCTTTGTCTGAGGTACAGCTGCTAAAAAATTTTCCCATATTATAGGTTGTCTGTTAGCTCTGTTGGTGGTTTCTTTTGCAGTGCAGAAGCTTTTTAATAAGATGAGATCACAGTTGTTGGTTCTTTGTGCTAGTTCCCATGCTACTGAAGTTTTGTTCATGAAGTCTTTTCCTATGCCAATGTCTTTTTTTCCCCATTAAGTTTATTGGTACATCTTTGGTATAAAATACAGTTACATTCATCATTGGGATCTTGTACCATTACATGAGTATCTTGGTTCTTATTTTTTCCCCTTTCCTTACCCTCCCTTCACGCCCTCCACCCTTCCCTATTTGCAGAGACTTTCTTTCCATTTTTTTTCCTTTTCTCATATTTTTTCTTTTCCCTTTTGTCCTTTCCCCTAGCCCTCCCACTTCCTCTGCTCCTTTAGACCTTTTCTTCCTGTTACACAATATCAATTTTACATTTTTTAAATTGTAATATCAAGATCTAGGAGGCATTACTACAGATTTTACAGAATTTAAAAGGATATAGAAAGCA